>JAPMOR010025194.1:201753-220437 GCA_026543865.1 Argiope aurantia
CCTTTCTGAAAGTTTTAACTGCGTAGGTTATTTGTGAGATTTTATATATTTTTAAAGTGCTTATGCTAACTTTGCTATACAAAAAATTCAGAAATTATTATATTGTTAAATTTATTTTAATAAGAAACACGAGATTGCTTGTCATGATGTATGAGAATTAGTAAAAGCTTTGTTATCGCATTGTATGAATTAACGTTAAACGGGACCTGGTGCACTCATTATTAGAATATTCTTATTTTTTTCTTTCTAGAGAAGTATACAACATACCTAAGAGAACAGGAAAATCTCTGAGTATTAGAGCATATCCGGAACGTAAGTATTGGATTTTAACTAATAAGAGATTTTCTAAAATGTTTCTATCTTTCAGAACTGGTATTCAATCACAATTGTTAAAACTTTTCAATCGTTTTTTGATATTCCATTGCAATATTTTGAAATATAATTTAATCTTCAAAATACTTAATGCAATATGTTGAAACGATAATTTACGCTTCAAAGTGTTTATAAATATTTTATTGTTTAAACAGTTGTGATAAGAAATCGGAGAACATTTTCTTATGAATTTATGTATATTTGTTTAAAGATCTTTCAGGAACTTTACAACATGTAAAAAGTTCAATTCGAATAAACATATACTAGTTTTCCAAAACACGTGACTCCATTTCATTATTAAAATTTTTTTTGTTGTTGTAGCCGTTTGCAAATATCAATGTAAATTTGTCGCATTTTGTTGTGCAACTGCAACACCATGTGTTTTGATTTATTAAAATCTTATGTTTTACAATTTTGAACTCTGGGAATTTAAAAATGCTAGAAAATATTTTTTAGTATAACTATTTAGTTAGTTTAGTTTACTTTACTTTAAAAGTTACTTAAAGTTTAGTTACTTTAAAAATTTTAAAGAAGGTGTAAAACAATTTCAAAATAATATGGATCTAGTTGCTAATGATAGTGTGATAACTAATGTGATAGGGAGGAAAGTCATAGAATCACATTAAGACACTTTTTAAAAAGATTGAACATTTCGTTAGGTGTCGCTGTTGTTCACAAAATAATTGCACATACCATGAGTTTGTGTGCAGTGAGTTGTGACTTCTGAGACTATTTAAAAAAAGTGTTTCGAAAATCAACGTCACGTGTGTTTTTCATCTTCTTTAGCATCTTGATTTAGCACTATGTGATTTTTTTCCTTCTTTCCACAAATTTGAAGAAATAACTCCAGGGGAAGTGATTCCCATTATTCGAGACAGTAATAAAAGCTGCAGAGGCAATTTTGCATTTGAGGACTAGGAACAAGGGTGAAATATATATGTAGTATATAGCGAGGAGTATTTTAAGGAGAGAAAAAAACCCATTAAAATTTGTTGGATAATCACAGACTATTATATTTTCATTAATATACTAGGGGGCTTCGCCCCGTTATCGTTTTCACTTGGCAACCCGTTATACGATACTATACGTTATGTTATACGATATACGATAATGTACGCTATGTTATACGATATATGATACTGTTATACGATACTGTAAGTTATGTTATACGATATACGATACTGTTATACGATACTCTACGTGATGTTCGTCAGTTCCAGTTAGCAAGTTTTTAAATTCCACTGGCCATTCGTTCAATGCTGGAAGCTTAATTTTTTTATGAAGATATCATACATTTTTCGATTGCCTTACTTCTGATTCAAAAATCATACTCCCACAATAAGAACATTTTTTGATTATAACTTCAAGATCTAAATACTGAATCAATTTTTCATATTTCGCCGTTAACTTAGCAGCTTCACTATCAGCTTTTCTTTTCAAATTGCTTGATTATCGCTTGCTTTTTTCGTATTTCTTTTTTCATTTAATATCGCTGGAAACCCCATTACTATTTAAAAACCATTGCAGGATTAACACGTGTCTTGCGTAGATATTCCAACTATTGTTAACCATGAGACAAAAGAAATTCGTTACTTGAAAAGCATAAACAAACTGAAAAGTTATTCATTAGAGTTGCCACAAACTGTTTGTTAAAAGTAGAATTAACAAATAATATTGATTTAAACTCATTTTACAATTAATTTAGTGTTATTTAGATTAATTTTCATTCTTTGTTACTAATTTACCATCAAGTGCAGTAAAAAAAATTATTATGACGTAATAATAATTTTCATTAAATATTTCAAATAATATTAGCAAAACAAACCTCAAATGTTGTGGGTCAGGTGAACCGCTATCTAACAATCACAAAGCGAATAAAACGCAATTTTTACATATTTATATATATATATATATATATATATATATATATATATATATATAATATCATAGATAGATTATCATTTTTTATTGAAAGCTTATATAATTTTACACTGAGGAATTCATTAGATAATATTAATATTCTGAAACTTATGATAATGAATCAAAATTTATGGCTTTAAAATAATAATTTAATGAAAAAAAATGTTGGATATGGTGAAACGACAAATAAAAAGACATATGTATTTTGTTCGTTACAAAAAAAAAGGCTTAAGTAATATTTGTAAGTTTAAAAGTAACACTGATATATCTACTGAATTTCACAAATCAGGATTTATTTGGTAATACAGATGGCACAAAATATTCGAACAGATGACATAGACATATAGATGACACAAAATATTTACAGGCTTGATGTTTTAAAATTATCTTAAGAGATTGCTTTATAGTTATATTAAATATATTCAAATTCAAATTCGTTGGATCACTTAAAGTAACATTTTTTTAGAAATGAGCGTTAATGTTATGAAGTATTTCTAGACCATTTACATACGTAGTTTGTTTTTATATAGTTTTAAAAATGAAATTCAAAATTTAATTATTTAAATAAATACTTGTTTTACAGTATTGCTTAGTGTTTCAAACCATATATTAATTAATAATTGATCCCCCCATATTCTATAGCTATACCGCTGACAGTACAATTCACTGATGAAGCTTGCCAATTTGGAGAAGTTTCTGGGGGGAAAGGCTCTTCCCTGGGGAAACTAACAGAGCTAAGCCAAGAAGACAAAACGGTATGTTTTTGATATAATTACAATAACGTAATTCAATTATTGTCGAATAAAATCAACTTTCTTAATGAACTGCTATCTCTCATCCTGTATTGAACATTTGTACCTTTTAGCTTAACATGATATACCACTGTGTCAATTTGAAATTCGTGTCATTAACAAAACTCATAAAATACCTTTGCTATTAATACACACATATTCCAGTTTTTGAACTAATAGGAAACTTTTTAATGAGCGATCGATATGGACAGTGCAAGGTAAAATGTCATCTTTCCTGACTTTTATATATCGTTTTCATAAACACAGATCTAAACACTAACAGTAAAAGTAGTATCGTATCAGTCTCCATTCACTTATTATTATTATTATTATGAAACTACCTGGAGGAACTGTTTGATAAGGTTTACGCTTAAATAAAAATTTCTAAGTACGAAATGTATATCATGAGTTAAAATTAAGAAATTAATTTAAAAGCTACACTAAAATAATCTATAATATATGGTGCTGACATTTAAAGTAATTCTTATTCAATGATGGTATAATATCTTCGTTCTTGTTGAACCTTCATAATTTTTCTTATTTCAGTTTTGAATCTTTTGTTTTGAGCTTTATTTTAGCACCAAATTGATCTCCTAATCTGAATTTAGTGAAACGAAAAGCTTTTGTTTCAGGGTAGACTGTAAAGAAGTAGTCTGGATAATTTTTATCACAATACGTCTTGGAGATTCATTAAATTTGCATAAACTTTTATGACCGCAAATACTTACATCCAATAAAAAAATTGCGAAATAAAAACAATCTTACATTGTTTCCCGGTCTTGAAGTCATATTCAATAAAAATGTTTTATTTTTTTATTTTTTTTAAAGAGGCCAACTATATACAATGGATTCCTTAAATTAAATATTAAGTGGCAGTTGAAAGTAAATGGAAGTTCATGTCTCTATGTTCTTTATGTTGAAATGAAATATTTGTATTTTCATTCCACAGTTTATTGTACCCAAAGGTATCGTGGTTACTACAACTGCTTACAAGCAATTCTTGACAACGGAAATTCTGGAAGCCATAAAATATTTGGAGAATGTAGTCTAGTAAGAAACATTTATTTGATATATAAATATAAGTAAAATAACGTTTTACCAAAATATTTTATTGTTTTTTTTATTCTAGTGGAAATGATAGGGGTGATATAAAAACTGCTTGTCAAAGGTCAGTATATAGCATTTTTTATAATTATTCTGTTATATATTTGTTGATTTACTGTGGATTTTTGAAGATGTTTTATAAAAATTTGAAAATAAAAAATGTTGCATTGTGTGCGGCTTAAAAATATATATTTAGTGTTCTTTGAAGAATATCCTTCAATTTGACTTTGTATTTGAAATAAATTATTTCGAGTACTTAATTATTACTAACTTAACTTTCCATTTAACTCGTTAGGCAATTTAGACAAGTTAAGAAACTGGCGACTCAGTGAATCTTGCCACTTTCTTGATAGATACAATACTGGTGTGGCGTCGTTATCTGCATTCCGATGAGAAGTGAATACATTTATTTATCTTAATAGAAGCTATATTATGTTCACTATAGTGCCTGGTATTCATTTTCTCTACAACTTAGTCATTCAGACGACATGATGGGCCTGAAGAATGTTAGCTCCTTAATTTATGTGAAATTCAGCATTCTGTGAAATTTTATTATAAAGAAATTTATAAAACTTTAAATTTATTCCTTTTGTTGAATCTGAATGCAAAGAAATACTAGGTTCTAGTTTCTTACTCTACTCTAACTAGTGTTATTCAAATTTTGGTATCAGATATACGCCTTATCAGACTTCTGGATGTGGGATTTCGGATAAATTTATGGGGGTTTCCTAAAGCAGAACGAAAATGCAGAGCAAGTTAATCCGAAATCTTCCTAGAAGGTAACTTATCCTCATACGTTTCTGTTGTCAAACATATGAGAAATCTTCGTCAAATGAGGCTCTATGAACACTTAGATCAAAAGAAGATCCTACAATTATCATAGATCTTTGAGTTATGGAAATTAGACGTATTGCATTAAGTCATACTCTCCAGAAAGATAACATATCCCTTGCACTTGAGCTAAATGTTTTTTCTATCTCAAATAATGGCATTCCAAGTCCACCAAAATCAAATTATCATGAATCTTTGACTTACGGACATCAGATATTTTGTACCAAGTGATACTCTCGAGAAAGATAACATATTCTCATGTACCTGAGCTAAATGTTTCTACTTCGGTGAATAACGGGACTCCAAATACGCTTAGATAAAAAGAAAATGCTATTGGATTAATGGGCATTAAATATTCTGGAACTAATGATATTCTCCTGAAAGGTAACCTATTCTCGTAAGCAAAGTGATTCTTCTACATTAAAAAATGAAATTCCAATTCCATTTAGATAAGAGGATGATGCCACACTTGTCATAAATCTTTAATTTATGGCCATTAGATATATTAGATCAAATGGCATTGTAATTCCTTTTGTTGTCTGTACTGTAATTTAATGTAAAACCTAATTAAATTATTCTAAAATAGTCCCTGAGGCGTAGGAAAGAATATTTATGTATCGCATGGTTTAAAAAAAAGCATATCTCATAATAACACAGAATATTTTCTCTGCTTCTTTTTATTTAAGTTATTTCCTATATTACTTAGTATGATTTCTAGTATTAAATTAAAAAATTATTACAATTAAAGGAATTTGGTTTTCGATTATTGTTTTCTATTGTAGAATAATCCTCTTTATCGATTTACTGTCTTTGAGTTTCATTTTAAATCAATTTTGATCGATTCAGTTCAGTTTTAATCATCATTAAATTTCCTTTTTTTAATCATTATTTCATGTTTGTAGTCATGAAATTTTGTTATCAATTTTTCACTTCTTATATGTCATATTTTTCAAATTTCATGCAGTTATAATGCATTATTTTCAATTATTTGTTAAATTTTATGCAATTAATATGTTTTTACAAATAGTTTTTGCTAACTTTATTAAACTTTCTCTCATTTTTTTGTAAAAGGGTTTCAAGTGTAATAGAGGAAACCTCTTTACCTAATAAAATTTGCCATAGCATTGTTGAAGATTTGAAAGATTTATTTGGAGACGAAGTCAACGAGCGCAAATTCGCTGTTCGATCTTCTGCAACAGGTATCCCTTTTTTAAATTTACTCTATCAGTTCCAATTGGAATTTAAAAATGCATGGGAAATAGCGGTACATCATGTTTCGGACGATTAGATAATATATTACTTCTTTTAACTGTGACATTTCTTAAATTGTGAGACATTTGTTCAATCGAAAACAAATTCCATTCCATTCTAATGGTATGTGTACTGAGGATTCTAATGCAAATTTTCAGCCTTTCATTCTTCGGTAGAATTGAGTTGTACTTTTACACGTATGAAAAAGTTATGGTTGTTAATTTCAGAATGCATTTGCTTTCAGACGCTTATAAAATTTAAGATAATGAATTATAAACAAAAGAACTTGAATTCGAAATTAATTAAAATTAATAAAAATACTAGAAACGCTAATAAAAGAACACTAATAAAATAACTTAGAATACTAATAAAAAAAACTCTACAAATTTATTATTAGAGTTATTGCTTTTATTAAATTTGTTTAAGAATAGGTTTGAATTTTGGGGAATTTTTCTTGTTAAAATGTGCCAGGAATGCAATTCTCCTCTGAAAATATTTATGTTATATTATTTTATATAATGATACGTAAATTGCTTCACTTCAAAATGCTTCCAAGAATATAAAATACCCAATTAGTATTTATTTATTTATCCTTGTAGGAGAAGATACCGCCACGATGTCAGCAGCTGGACAGATGGACACTTTTCTTGGAGTTCAGGGTCTTAACGAAGTAATAAGTACTAATTCGAAGTAATAAGTACTTTAATATTATAATCATACATATTTTTCATTTGCTCTATTTTTATTTAGAAAAACATGACTTTGATAACTTGGTTTCTGAATTTTAATTCCCAAATATTAATTTATTGCAATAATGAATAACATTTCAGTTTTTGAAATTATTTTTCTGAAATTTAAGAATTTAGTGAAGCCTATTTTAGAGACCAGTAATGTTAAGATGTAACTTTTACCATAGATTAATTAGTTATTTTTATTTGTTCTGATATATCATGAAATTATTTAATTTTTTTATCATCCTGCATTTTACTGCATATTGTAGATATTTTCTGCTGTAAAAAAATGTTGGGCATCTCAGTTTGGTCATATCGCTGTTGAATATAAAAGGTAATGAAATACGTTTACTTTCCTAATAGAATGTTTTGAATTTTTGATAAAAAATTAGCTTTAAAATTATATTATTTCATGTGTTTATATGTTAAATTATGTTAAAGAAATAATGATTTTCTTGAACAATAATGAATTTAAAAATAATTACTTCATATAGCTTTAAAATGATTTTTAAGCTATGTCGATTTTCAAAATTAATATTTAATTCCTTTATAATTAGCAAGGCAAAAAATAATACAAATATTTATGTTTTGCCTTTCTGTTCATATTCCATTCAATACTTCAACAATGAACGCATTGTTTCAACTATCATATAATTCATATTTTCTTTTGCATTATTGTTCATTATGATCAAAAAATGCAATAATGTAAAGATTCTTAATGTAAGGCTAACTTGAAGAGGCAAAAATGTTATTATAACAGCGCCGTCTGGCGAAAATAATAGACTCGAATGATCCAGCGCCAACGAGACGTGGCAGCAAGTGAAGGTAGATCAACGCTGGATATGATCGATATATGTATCGGCTGGATATAATCACGAAGCTAACTATTGTGTGCAGTAAGAATGTCACACCGAATTCAGGAAGAACAAGTGTACGTCTTAAGATAAGGCAAATAATTCTCGTATTGAGACAACTATTTGCCATAGTTCCAAAAACACTGCCCCCCTAAAAATAGAGAGACAACAGCTGATATACAAATCTTGCGCAATAATTATCTCGTATGTACTTACAAGTGTACATACGAGACAATTATTTTATCTATATGTATGTATGTAATTATTGACTTGTATGTACACTGCATTTTACTTTCCCTTAATATAATTAATTTGAATTATTTTTTCTACTTATTTTAGTGTTGAAATGCACATATTGTGTTTGATTTATCTTTGAGTTTCGCCGAAATTGACGAAATGAGTAGGGATTACGAATATTTTAAGAGCGGTTATTACGTAACCAATATCAAAAAGTCACAAATACCAGTGATCAATACTTTTCAAAGAGGGGTGTGATTCAAATCCTTGACATGATCTTAATTGTGATATTACGATTACAGGTCTTGGATCACGATAGAAAGTAACATTCGATACGATCTGTCCAATGGAAGCTCTCAAACAAGAATTCAATCAGAAATCTGTCAATGGATTGAAAAGTGAACGGACAGGTTATTCTTAGAATTATCGTATCATTGAATCGCATGTGACTGAAATTGGAGCTATCACAGGAAAGTGTTCATGATTGTGAAGTCACCGCTCCGCTGGACTTTCCGATATTCGCATTTGACAATTCATTATTCCCTGAAGATCATTTCTAATTGCCTGTGACAAGACTCTCTAATGGCATATAGTCCTTTCACTCTGCAGGCGCCATCTATTGGTAGAATATAGAACTAAAGTGAACGTTTTAAAGAAATGACTTTTTTTTAAAAAATTCAACTTTTTAGAAAATGGTTTACACCAATAAATAAATAAAATTAATAGTTTTGAAAAAAATTAAAATTAATAAGTAAGCTAAAATAGATAAATTAATTCAATCACACGTTTCTTAAAATAGTAAATTAAGTATTAATTACAATTAATAAATTTTATATTTAATAATAATTAATACTTTTTATTTAATAATATGATTGAAATAACAGATATTTGGAACGAATATTTAAAAATAACAATAGCAAAATTATTTGTTACTCAAAAAATCGGGGATTATGCATCTCTAGAAATGAGTATGCCCAGAATAGAAATACTTATAGAATTTAAGGTGACTCACTAGTGTTTTCCCCTTCTATGCCTTCCCAATTAAATATGAAAGTAAATTAATAAGAAGGAAAGTTTAATAATAAAATTAACAATATGACAGGCAAAGTTGACAAAGAAAAGTATAATGAAAAGGGCTCAATTTCATTAAAATAATCACATCTAAGAAATATTCCGAAAATTCTAATTTTTGAACCATAGATTTTTCATCGTCTTTCCAGTGAAGTTTGAGAGTGTGTGCTCCTCATGCACTGACTTCGTCATCTGATGGTAACTCAAAAATTATAAAATCCATCCCGAAATAGTCTTCGTGATATTTAAAAATGACGTTTAAAATAGTATAACTTAACTAAATTGAACTGATATTTCTAGGCGAAATGGTCAAATTTTGAATTCACCAATGGCTGTCGTTATTCAAGACATGGTGGCTTGTGAAGTTTCTGGTGTTCTCTTTACATGTGATCCAGTAACGAATAACCCATCTATTGTCACAATAACTGCGAACTATGGGCTTGGGGAAGTAAGTACATTTATCAACCTGAATTCTGTTATATGCTATGAAATAGGTACGGTAGGATCTCTCTAATATATAGTATGTTCAGTATTCTTACCTTTTATTTATTAATGGTAGAAATAGTGGTACTAATTCAGTTCTTTTTCTTTTTATGGAGAATTTTGAATTAAAGAATTATTAATGCTTTGTGAATATTTCATAATTTAACACACCTGACTGCCAAAATATGTAAATAAAATATTCCTGAATTTAATAATTTTTAATTAATTAAAATGTTACATAATAATATGGAGTATTATCTAAGTATGAATGATATAGCGCTCATATTATAAGAAGAAAAAAAACCTTTTAATAGTTGGAAACAGTTAGCCCGTTTTAATTAAATTATTTTCAGACAGTTGTTTCCGGATCCGTAGAACCGGACACTATACTCCTTCGAAGGAAGGATGACGGGAAATTGGAAGTTGAAGACATTGTTATTGGAACTAAGCATCAGAAAATCATCATGAAAGGTGAGATTTGAAATCAATGTCTAAAGTTAAAGTATGTCAATCTTAAAGAGATTATACTTCCTTCTAAAAAGTTTTTTTGTTAGATTCTGGTGGAACTGTAACGGAGGACATTGATGATCAGTCGAAATTGGAAAGCTGTGTAAGCAAAGAAGACGCAGAACGCCTGGGAAAATTATCACTGAAAGTAAGTTTCTCTTTTTTGATTTAAGTAAACAGAGTTATTGTGCTATGGTCTTAGATTTTGAATTGGAGCGATAAGGTTCGCTGAATTTTTCAAGAAGAGGTGTCTTTCCTTTTTCATGGCATGGAAATATAGAGATAGCTTACAGGCCAGAGGAAAGGTATCTCATCTTGACGGATTTAGCTTGACTGCGAGCACCGCACCATCAACCGATTACTGTTCAAATATGTGAGGACCTTCGAAAGTAGCTCACAAATTGTTTTCAGAATAGACCAGAAATTAAATATTTAAAATGTAGTTTACCATATTATTTTCATTTTAGTATAATAACAACTTTTGGATTTTAATGAAGAAAGGAATGTCTTTAAAGTTTCTGTAATTGATGCTGCATAGTGTTTTGGCTCTTATTAATCAAAATTTAAATTTATAAGTATTTTCTTTATTAGACAAAGTATACAAAAAGAAAGTATTGTAATCACCGTAAAAAATTGAATTTGATATTTTTGCGAATTTTTACATTTCAGATTTCTATGAGTCTGAAACGTACATGTGCAGAATTATATCTGTTTATCATCTATGAAAACAATACTTCAAAAATAATTTGAGATAGACGGTTGGAATATAGTATATGGGTTTTAAGTCAAATTTCTAAATTTTCACCAAATTTTGAATGAAATTCCTCCCACAGAAGTTTATCTGTAGCTCTGTGTATAAGTTAAAATGATTACTATGAAACGTAAAAAGGTAGATGGTTAACAATTGATGCACAGATTTTAACTTTTTAAGTGTAGAGCTATATTTAATTTTAAGCCAAATCCATCCGGAAGTTGATCATTTGTTGGTTTGTATTTCCTCGTACCTGCAAGAACGATAAATAAATAACGAAATGAATTGGTTAAATGGCAATTAATTCGAAATTTAGCATTTAAAATGTTGACGAATATTGAATTTAAAACCATATTCGTATATGGCTGATTGGGTCTCATTCTATATATTGCTTGCAAGTAAATTAATAAGTAAAAAACGCAGCAGTTCAAGTAATTGCAATTTGACATGTCATTTCGTAACTAAAATTACATTTCTTTCTAAAAATGAAATTCAGATCATTCGTGGCGTTAACGACTTGGGTCATTCCCACCAATTTTATGAGGAGTGGAAAGAGGAGGGATACGATCCTAATAAGAGAGCATGCGAAAAAGTTTCGGAGAATCTATTCGATTGATTTACTTGGAATCAATTAAATATAGGGTAATGTTGGTAATAATATAGGGTCAATCACTAGTAAATATAGGTTGATGTTGGAATATTTTGGAATCAATACATTATCTAGGAAAGAAGGCCAGAATAAAGAAAAATGTCAGTCACCCTAGAAATAAGAAACTTTTTAGATCTAAAACTGGATTAATAACAAAGAGAAAAATAGATATCTTTTAAGTATGCTTGTATATTATGTACAGCATGAAATAATCATTATTAAAAGGCATTGATGCTGCTCTTTAAAGTGCAACATAAATAAGAATAACATTAATCGGGTTTAAAATACAACTTTCACATAACACTAGAACATCTGCCCTTTTGGATAGGCTTTATCTTGCTAAGCACTATCTCCTATATGATTATCACAGGTTGCTGTAATGTATGCTGACTAACGAAAATCTCAGTATAAAATTTCATGCTCATCGGCAGAATAACCATTGTTACAGGGATGAAATGCCCATAAGATAATTTTTGTTAAAATACCACAAAATTTTTCACGAACCTTATGAATAATAACCTAATTAGAAACTGCATTTTTATATTTATTTTTAAATTTCAGATCGAGGATTACTACAAATCCTCAAGAGATATTGAATGGGGCATGTTGAATGGTAAAATATACATTTTGCAGGTGAGAAATATGACATTACTTTTCGATAATTGGAATTATTTCATTTCATATCTGCGTTTTAATTCTATGATTTTATTGTTTATGCATTGAAATTTTGATATATTTCAACATGATGATTTCTGGATCCAAATTTCATAACATCAGTAAAACATTTTGGACACCAGATGCAAATTCTGTGAATTCCAGTCTTCAAATTACCAAGTGGATACTAAGGAAGGAAAAATTGAAACTACTATCTTTTAAGCTATTTGATTTAATATTTTATATTATATTAATATTATATTAAAATAATATTAAATAAATTCCTTTTAAAATTGAGCAGCAGTATCAAATTTATTATTTATATCTGTGTTGACAAAAGTGTATCTAAATCGTTTCATCAGGCAACTTCAAGATGTGATTTTTTCATTTTGGGGGAAATTAACGTTAAAATCTTAAAAGAAAAGTATATAACATATTTTTATGTATATGTAATATAACAGAACTTCTTAATGGCGTTTGATATAATCTAAGTCAAAAAGTATCCAAAGAAATTTATCACCAAAACTAAGATTTTTTTATTTCTTCTAAATAATATTAATGGATTTCTACACTTATATGTAATTTATACCTTTTGCATGAGGTTAGGGTCAGAAATTGTCTATCGAAACAATTTATAAAAATTTAATTCCCCAACCTGTGGTACATGCACATCTGGAATCAGATTAACAAAAGATCTGAAGTCAAATCTCCGCAAAATAAATAAATAAAAAAAATTTAAAAAATAAAATATGAAAATCCATGTAGATATTTACCATAATTTATGTTGGCGTGTTATGCTTGGAATTGGTTCCAGTTAATTTAAATTTTCTCTTTATTATAATAAACTTTGCAGTCAAGGCCCGTCACCAATGCAGCTGCAGAAACAGATAATGAAATTAAACACGAATTCGATGCTCCTTTGCGTTGTGAAAACGAATATTTTACAGTTGCGAATGTTGGGTAAGTTTTTAATTTACATTCATATTATTAAAAATATTTCTTGATTTTAAAATGCCAGTGTAAGCTGATTATGTGATTAAAACTCAAATGATATATTACTATAAATGTCGTCGTTTTGAATACATTCTTGTATAATTGCTTTATTTTGTTTGCTTTATCATGTATAATTGTATTATTGCATTTATCAGGTGTAAGTCCTATGAACAGAAGAAAAGTTCTTATTTCAGTTGCATTTAATTTAAGAAAAATATAATGTGTTTACTTTTTTTATTGTTTATTAGATAAAATAATATATTTCAATGATATAGGTATTACTACTTAAGTAGCCTAAAGTCTTCGATGAATAATAAGACTGTTTACATTTTAAAATTGGAAAGCATACAAAGTTACAAATTATTCGTGTAAACTTTAAAAATTCATAATAAAAGAAAAAACTTTCAGAAAAATTCCGATTTGAACAAATATGACCAAGGGCATTGGAATTTTTCCCAGATATGAAACAGATAATTACTAGAGAGCGCTTACACATTATACTAAAATATTTTATACATATCAGACAAACACAAACAGATAATTTAAACCATAGATAATAGGTGATTTAAATAAAAGAAATTAAGATTTCACCGTAACCACCACCATAAGGTGTAATGCCAGTGAAGTGAATTACTACACCTATTATAGCACAGTGTAGAATACGAGAATCGATGCCACCGACAGTTTGTCGAATGATATGTTTCAGAGCCGGTATACATAAGACTTTAAATATTCTCACAACCAAAAATCTGCTGGAGTTTAAACAAGTGATCAAGAGGGCCATTTCAACTTACTACGACGATTTATCTGTCGAACTTCAGTGAAAGTGTCCAATAGGAACATTTTGATCTCACTTGCAAAGTTGGGCTGATCACGATCCTGCATGGAAAGTTCCCCTCCCCCCCAGGTAACACATATCTTACTTGCAATATTGGCATAGCATGGTCATTTGAAATGCTTAATGTACTATTCTGCAGTAACTGTACAGGTTTTTCCAGTCGGATATAAGATATCAAAAAAAAAAAAAAAAAAAAAAGAAAGCTCCCTGAATAAAAGACTGTAAAAACCATATAAACAGTCACATAAGGAGAATACAGTGACTTCGTCTGGTACTCACGAAGGTTTGACATCACTTAAATATGGCAGATTTACGTATTGACGTCACCATAAGATGAAGCAACCATTCAGTAGCCATTGTGGTTAAATTCAACTGCCATTGTGGTATTCAACAGCCATTGTGGTTAAATTTTTGGCAACGCCAATAAAGCAAAATTCAGTCTTTAATCTGTATATGCCTGTAGTTACTGATGAAATACTTATATCTACCTATTTATACCTATATCTGTTCTCCCAGTTCACAAGAACTACTACATTCTTTTGATGACTTTGAATCCAATTCTTTCATACAATTTTTATCACAAGTACACTGCCCACGCTCAATCTGCCACTTTCGTGCATGGCCTCGTTTCCTCAAAACTTCGTATCAAATTCAAGGTCCGATGAAGGTATTCAATGAAATAAATTTTATTCGCGACTTCAGTCCTTTGTCCGTGAAAATTTTTATGATGCATTAGTTGAGGATTCTAAACAATAGCGCTCCATGTGGCAGTTAAAATTTCTGCTGCTAGGATCAATCTCTAGGTTTGTTGCTAAGATCGAAAGACGAATTTCTCCAGCTAGTTGCTTTATTACTAACCTTCTTTGCATAAAACTTCTCAGTACGACGTGTAAAAGCCGTCTTTCAGTTACTCTTGAAACCATTCATTTTACATGAAAAAAAAAGATTCATTGATCATACTCGCTCAAACTGAAATTTCTTCTCAGCATACCTAATATGAATTATTTAAGTTTGCACGAATTTATGACGAACCCTATTTGCATTTAATATTTTAGTCAAAAGCAATTATGACTTAAATTTAACATGATATGGTTTATAATCTGACGCACTATCTATAATTTGTGATATGCAGTATTCTTGATGAAATAATTATTTAAACCATTTTAAAGTGCCGACTATAGGAACTAAATTCCAAATTTAGCACATAGTTATTAACTCGACATTAAGTTTCTACTAAGAAGAATGCCTGTTTTGAAATTTTAACTAGATTCGTATTGAAAAATTAATCATTACAATAATTTTTTTGCAATAACTTCAGAGTATATTATTGCTCAAAAACCTTTATACAGCCAATTTAAAAAAAAGTGGCAATTTCATTTCAGACCTGGCAATTTCATTTCTGGCTAAATTTTTCTTACTTTAATAAATTTTTAAAATTTATTTAAATATGCTTTATCACAATATTTTTCATTGTTTTTGTTACTGAATTAATACTTACATGCGTATCGGCATATTAAAGCATATTTTATGTAAACTTCGCTGCTATGTATCTCTATGCTGCAAATTTTAATCATCAAATAAAACTAGAAAATTCAAGCCTATTATTTGTCATGCTTTTATATTTCAAACAATATATATTTTTTAAAAATTATTTAACAATTAACTATTTATGAATAAATTTAAGGTTTCATGATAAGAAGATTTGTACAACATATTTTTATTTTCTATCTTCTTTTTTATAACTATTTGAATCCTAAAATTATCTTATTGGCTATATTAACGGTTTTGCACTTATTTACTCCTTTGAAGAATTTTGCTATTGATACAAATTGTTTATTACTGCATATATTTTTAACGTGTTAATCGTCACTTGAAGCTTTTTTCAGGAATAATATACTTGTTTGGCTATTGCGAATCATATATGCTTCACGTGAAATCTTTTTGTTTTTATCCGGAGATGTGAAAAAATTCACACTGGTCATATAAGTGTATACTTGCTAATTGAGAATGGTCTACAGTACAATGGAAGCTGGTTAGCTTTATATTTATGACTTTCTTTTTTTTCCATTTTTAAGGGTGGTTTATCGTTATTTTCAGAGCTATTTCATAATGAATCTCTAAATTCAAGCTTATCCTTGAAAATCTGGGACATTTTGTTCTCTTATCGGATAGTCTATTATCTGTTAATTTCTGAAATGTTGTTGTTCCTTCCCTTTTTATTTATTTATTTCTTCAAAATATTTATAATGATATATTGAACTAAATCTTATAAAATAAACCATTTCTTATTATATTACTTTGTTTCTTGCCATGCTACTAATAGAATGAATCCTGGACTGACAAAACAAATACAGGCGACACATTCGTATTTCAAATGATGTTTGCTCTCAGTGAGCTTGACAGTTTTGGTCAAGGAGACAGCGTGAAGCACGCATGCTTCACATTCAAAAATGTTAGTTATGATAGCTGTTATCAAGAATAATTTGCGTAATAATTTTTTGTTCATTTTTATAAGATTTTTCATGTACAATGAGTTAGTCGTTTTCCGTGATTCATCAGATCTCAATTATATTTTGTGCTATCGAGATTAACGTGTTTATAAAGAATAATAATTTTGCAATCAAAATCGTAAGAATATGGAATAAAAGAATGAAGATTTCTCGTTTTTTAAATTTTTTTTCAGGGAAGTAATGCCCGGTGCTTCTTCACCTTTGGGAGTTGATCTTTTATCGAAGTGTTTTAGCAATGTTCTTAAGGTAGGTGACTGTGGTATAGGGTAGATATTTTGTAAAAATATCAAATGATATTTTTATTCAATATTCTTAACAAAAAAAATCGTTTGCTTTCTGCTCTTTTTTTTCCATTGCTTATTTTTACAACTGTTTAACTTACATTTTAATACTATTTTACACCTTTAATTAAATTTTATTTCCCAAGATCTAACAAAATTCTACGAGAAACTCAGAATTAAAAAGTTAATGCACTTTTATGTTCAAATTCAATATGTGCTGCAATTCTGAATAGCTTTTTTTTTCTGCTTTATGATGAGAAAACAAATTGAATATCTCATGTTGTTTTTAAGTAGATTCCCAGTATTTCTAGTTTCAATAAAATACAGATTATTTCATAGTGCAGAAACTACTCAGTGTATTATTTATGATATCTGATAAATTTTGAGTAAATTATTTGATGAACTTTTAACTGGAAGAATTTTGCTTTATTTCTTTCTTAGTCCGAAAGAATCTCTATATATTCCAATTTTAGATATATTTCTATCCTTTAATTGATATATACATAGTTATATTTTCGATCCATTTATTACTAAAAATTCAACGATGCAAAAATTTTATGAATTTAAAAAAAAAAAAATTATTTTTGAAAGTAATCCTAGTTTTTCATATGTGTATATGAAATATTTATTATTGTATTTTTGGAATGCTTACATTGGAACATGCTGACATTTTATACGCAGAGAGAAGCACGCAGGAAAGGTGGTACTGACAACCTTCTCAGTAGCAGATACTATCCTAATGGCTTACTTACGTTTTATAATCACATGATGATGACTGCCGTTGAGGTGAGTGTCACTGGAAATTTACAAAATTATAAAATGCCATTGCAATTATCTTGCTTAATATGCACTATTATAATTGATTGTCACTAGAAATTCACGGAACAATAAAGTGAAATTTCTATTATCTTGCTAAATATGCATTTTTCAAATTGAGTGCCACTGGTAATTCACAAAATGATAAAGTGTTATTTCAATGATATTGCTTGATATTCATTTTTCAAACTGAGTGCCACTGGAAATTCACAAAATGATAAAATGTAATTTCAATGGTCTTGCTTAATATAAATTTTTCAAATTGAGTGTCCCTGGAAATTTACAAAATTTTTAATTGTCATTTCTGTGATTATGCTTTATATACATTTTCAAATTTATTTCAGATGTTAATTAGATATGGCTATGATACACCAAAATCAAAAGGTTTAATGGTCAGCATATTTGGACGCGTATTGGATGATCCTGATTTGATGAGTTACGCCAAAGAAAGAGCCAAAGAAGGTGAAGAGCCATCCATCATTGCAAAAATACCACAGCAGTTGAAAGATTATTGGGTATAATAAATGTGTTTTTTTTACTTCCCATCTAAATTTTCATATTTCTATTAAATTGAAAAATAACTTTCATACATAAGAATCAAAAGTATTTTTATATTGTGTATGGATTGCAAATGCTTTGAAATTAGTTGATTAGAGAATATTTTTTTTATAGAATGGACATTTTAATTGCTTTGTCATCACTATAATAAAAGATTCAGAATATTTTACTAGAAACTGGATTATAACAAGTTTGTATTAAAATACAACATCATTTAGAATTCATATTATTGATTGCAATTTCGCAATATTAATCTAATGCAACTGAGTATGATAATTAGTGAAATGTATTGTATATACGACAAGAATCCGTTATATATTATATCACAGAAAAGCAATATTTTCAATGCTGATAGATTATTGTATGATTTTAAAAAATACGTATTTTAGCAGCAAACTCGATGCTTATTACTCAAAATATGACAAAATTTGTATAATATTTTACAGAAAATTTTTGTACAATATGTCAGGTTTTGTACAATA
>JAPMOR010025194.1:220447-232675 GCA_026543865.1 Argiope aurantia
ATATTTTACAGAAAATTTTTGTACAATATGTCAGGTTTTGTACAATATTTTACAGAAAATTATAGACTATTCACGAATAATAAAAGAGAATGTGTATGCGTGTTTATTCTCAACAAGACATATTATTGCACAAAGAGCTTCTAAATTTACTGTATTTATATATTTTGGAAAATGGATTATTACATGAAATTATACTTTAAATAAATGGATAATAAACATGACTCACAAGCTGTTCATCCTTATGCCAAGAAAACTAGATTTTAATTTTATATCATGCATTACTAATAAGAAAAATACAAAAATTGCTAATAAAGTGCAAAGCTTGTTGTATGAAATAACGCATCAGTTATAAGGATTAAGTAACGCTGAAAGATGTAAAAAATGAATGATAATATGAATCGAAGCAAAACGGTTTTTCAAATACAAATTATTGACAGGACTGCAACTCATGTTCAGGCATTTGTCCCAGCTCTAGACTCTGACGACGACCATAAACGAGCTATGCAACAGCGGCTTTATCGCAGCTGATTGCCCTCTGTGATATCTAGATTTTTAAACTGATCCAGTGCTGGGACAAATGCCTGAACATGAATGTCAGCCATGTCGAAAAGTAGTAATTTTGTAAACCCTTTCATACCCATTTCATACTGCCCTTCCTTCTTCTTCTTCTTTTCTTCTACTGTGTTTCTTCTACTTTTTCTATTTTCTACACGGTTATATTAAAGGCATCTCTTAAAATAGTTTTTCTTATCGTAAATAAAAACTAAATTTTATTTTTCTATTTTGTTTCTTTCAAGTACTTGTTTACATTTGATTTTGGACTTGAGAAAGTGAAGGAAAAGACCTTCAATTATAAAATGGATTTTCTGAAGAAGGAGAGTGCTAAAGAAACATTCGCAGCGATGCTCAGTGCCTGCTCGGATTTCGATGATGTAAGAATATATTTTAATGCTTTAAATACCGTACAAAATTTAATAAGTCAGGAAAACCGAATGTATTTTATGGGGTTCACGGATTGTGACACTCATTGTTTAAACATGTACTTAGAAATAAGCTATATGCAAAATAAATTACAGGTTTTAATGCATATGCGAAGAATCCTTCACTGATAATAAAGAAGGATGTGTGTCATCAGGGCAGCCTGTTAGATCTCGAACCACCATATTCGATTTATATATGTTTTAGAATTTCTGAACGTGCATCTCAGGGTTGTTCTGAGTAATTTTCAAAAAATAAAATTGAACTAATTGGTGGCATTTTTTCCGTTTATAACTCCCAAAAATATTGTAACACGAAACTCATTCTTGTGTTACTTTAAAGCTTAAAACATGTTTAATGGGTGTAATTTATTAATTGTTCAAGTTTTCTATGAATTTTGGTATTTTTTAAATAATATTTTGCGTTATTTTCAAAGATAGATTTGAATATTCCTATTAAAGTTCAAACCTTTTTGCGTTGTTTATCATATGTTTAAGAACATGATTTTCTTCTGTTGGTAAAAGCTTAGAAAGAACAATTCTATTTTATAGCTGCGAGACATTAAATCGAGTTACACAAGGAATAAGAAAGTGGAAGTTTGTAGATAAATGAAGCCGATATACCTCTCAAAACATAACTGTGTATTATGTTTTCAATCCTTTAATTAGCTAATTGCGAGAAGCTGTAGTAAAACTTTTCGGGATGCAAAAGCTCAGGAAATAGAATATATACAATATATTTGAAAGTTTTAGAAATTTTCAAAATTAATTAATAAATTCTTAGATATTTATTTAAATTAATTTATTTTAACTTTAGTCCAGAAGTCTGTGTTTGAAGTCATGTTTACAATGCCCATGAAAGCATTTGATGATGTAGATATCACATAAGAGTTAATGAAAACACGTTGCATCTCTTTAACAGGACCAAGCAAACGGTTAATAGTAGTATGATGTCAAAACTGTTGACTTTATTAGGATAGTCCATGTAAACAATAAATAGAAAATATATATAAAACTATTAAAAATCATTTTTCACAAGGCTTTGATAATCTGTTACAATCTAATGCTTAAAACTCTTTCTTAAATTTACATATACTGCAATGCAGTATATGTAAATTTTATAGTACAGTACAGTATTTTACAATTAAATGCAGTATAGTATTTTATATTAGCAGTTTACAGAGGATGAAAACGCAGGTGAAACCTCTTTCTACCCTTAACTGTGTCGAGTTAACGTAACCGTATGGACCATTTAATTTGCAAGAACTTTTTTCAACTCAACGAATTTGAAATTGTATTTTTAGGAAAAACTATTACATAAAGTAAAATTAATAAAATTTCATGCTCAATTTTGGAAATCAAATGAAACTATAAATCAGATATTTATTAATGTTATTTGATTATTGAGAAATTTATTACGCTATTGAATGTTATTTGAGAAATGCAGTTAAGCTCAAATAACATTCATATTCCTCTCATTACTTCATTATTTTTTCTTGTTTATATTTTGATTTATATATTTAACCAGCATTAAATTCATTTTTTTAAATTTTTTAATACTCTGATTAAAGAAAGTTATGTTTGAATTTTCAACCATAGTGCACCTTTAAGCTAATTGTGAAGTTCTTATTTTCGAGTTAGCTTCTAATTTAAAAATAAAATACATTTTAAATACTTTGGTGAAAATAAGTCTCATTAAATTAATCGTTGAATGAAAAAAAGCTACATGTCTTTCATAAAAAGTGAATTTATTTAGAAAACAATGAAACATTATTCAAAACAGAATTTTGTTATTATTCAAAACAGAACAGTATTCAAAACAGAATTTATCTTATTGTTATTTATATTGATACCAAAAATCTAACAGAAAATATTTTCAGGCATTAGAAAAACATATCGATGCTTCTACGAGCTCTTCTGACTGGAATATGATCATGTTTAATATTCTATGCGAAGCGAAAGGAAGTAAGAAGCTACTTTTTTTTCTTATGCAGATTGAGCAAAATAACTCAACTAAAATGATATGATAGCATGACTCTAACGAGTTACAAGATTTGAGTAGAAACAGCACGCTATCAGATGAATCTATTTTGAAAATTTAGGAGCAGGTCGCATATTAATGCTTATCAAATCTAATTGCATTTCATTCATTCATAATATACGATTGAAAGTATATCAGTAATGAAAAGTAAGAAAAAATACAAAGCAATATTAAATAAACCCTATCGTTTCTTTAACAGCCCCTCACCGTTTCATATTTATATTCTTCGTAGCAAAATGGAATTGTCTGAGTTCCAATGTCAGTTGCTAACTCGCCAGAATCATGTTATAATTAATAAACGATTGACTGTTTCTCTCAAATGTTTTTTATAATAAACATTTTGAGCACTAAATATATATTTACTTTTTGTAAGTAAAAATGTTTTGTTATAGTTTTGTATCAAATTCTTTTTTAGAATAAACACCTTTTCGGAAGAGATGCATTTCGAAACAGTTAGAAAGATAAATTTATTATTTTTTTTTAAATGGGACCAGAAAAACATCAAAATGTTCGCTGGTTTTGCATACTTTCATTCTTTTTGTCTTTATTTTTTTGTTTTATAGGATGAAATATATTCCAACCTAGTTCTATTATCAGCATCGTGAGATGCTAATATGTTCCTTTTTTTACTATTTAATTTATATATGATTATAACCTTATTGAATCAGAAAACTTTCAGATTTGCCTCTTACCCCTTTACATTTCAATCTTTCAGTCTCTTCAATATGATTCCGAGGGTAAAACATGTCTATTCGAACTACTATTTAAACAAAAACATTTTCGTTATGCGGGTTATGAACGGATTTTATTTTCTAGATGGGTTTAGTTTTAGCATTTAAAATGCCCAAGATTTATGACAAATATTAATTATCAGCTCCTTTCTTTTCAATTGTTCTTACTGTATGATGTTGATTTACGACGATCAGATCTTTTTGGTGATTAGATCTTTTTGAATTTTTCTAAAAATATCCACATTTTTTTTTATATTTTAATGTTTTAATTTTACTGTGATTTTCACATGCCGAAGAAGCATTTCAAAGGTCATTGCTATCCATTCAGCCATGTGATTATAGTGTTAAAGCTTCGCCTCTTTTGTGCGGAAGATGTTTAAGGGAGTATGGAACCAATAATGTATACACCCAATTTCTGTATTTCGTAGAATAACAAATGAAGGACCAATGAGCAATTACAAATATTTGTTCATTATATATATATATATATATATATATATATATATATATATATATACAGTGGTGGCTAAAATTGTGGCCACTTTTAAAAATCGTTATGTTTTCTAAATTTATATGCTTATAGAAAATGTAACGTTTCACAAAATGTAAACTCTTAGATATCATTTTAAAGAGAATTTAATGCCGATCTCAATACAAAAAACGAAATTCAATTATCTGCAATAAAAAAAAGTTGAGTGGCAATAATTGTCAAGATACATTAAATGCTGATGACTGCAGTGAGTTATTAGTACTTAGAAAGGTAGCCTTTATTTTTTATTACAGCTTCATACTGATGTTTCATTGAGTTGAAGAGAGTTTTAAGTTCTTCCTTCGTTATTCCATGATGCCAGGAAACAATTATAGCCTCAATTTATTCTCTTATATTTGATGAACGCTTCATATACACAAGAATTTTCAAACGCTGCCATGATTTCTCAATAATTTTGAGACCAGTACTGTTTCCTGTCCATGATAACAATTCAATGTTATTTGTACTAAAACACTCATTCGATATTTTTGTTGTGTGGCAAGGAGCAGAATCCTACTGAAAAATAAATAATGTATTTTTGGGAAAGCGATTACTGATGGAAGGTGTAAATTTTGGCTCTAGAATAGTGTCAATGTATTTTCTTGCATTCAATGTCCTATTGATAACACGAATGAGACCAATACCGTCTGCTGACATGCATGACCAAATCATAACACTAACTGAGTTCTTCACAGTGGCCTGCATGCAGTCACGATGTAGCTCTTCACCTATTCTACGTTTTGCATATTTCCGCCCATCACTACCGAATCAAAATATCTTTGTTTCATCACTCCAGAATATTCAAGGGATCTATCTTTGTTTCATCACTCCATATAACATGTGACCACTGATCATTTCTCCAATTAATGGGTTCCTTGCCCACTATAATTGGTTTTGCTCTGCTGTAAATTGAAATAACATTTTTTTCGAGGAATTCTACCTCTTAGTCTAACATTTAATAACCTTCCCTTGATTATTCTGGAACTGGCAGAAACACCAACATCATTCAGTTAACTTCTGATGGCCTCTGAGGACATTCTTCTATCTTGGAGACATAGTCTTTTTATTCTTCTGTCATCAACAGAAGCCTTTTCAGCCCTTTCCTACTTTATTTTTTATTAAATATGTCTTCTGATATCGTAAACAAAATTTTCGGACTTCAGATGTACTCACTGAACCAACCACTTGTCTTGCAATTTCAGCACAGGAAAGACCACATTCACATAACACAATAATATTAGTTCTCTTTCTAGTTTCTTTCTAATATTTAGTCATTGCTTCTTGACTAAATATTATAAATATTTACAAAACTTTCTACTATATATTAAAAAGTTTAACAAAATTTCTAGCTTGCCATTTAATGACATAAAAAACAGTCTTCCTTCTACAGAAAAAAGCACAATAATGACTTGTTCCAACTTTAAACATGATGTCAGCTTCGGCTAGCATTTATTAACATTTGATTGCTTCTCAGAACAAGAACAGTGACTTGCCTGGAAAGTTAGCAATTACAATCCATTTCATCATTGTGTTTGTTATTCAGATTAAAGTAAGAATAACTTTTTTGTATTGAAAATATTTGAACTTTGCTTTTTGTATTGAAATCAGCATTAAATTCTTTTTAAAATGATATGTAATAATTTGCATTTTGTGAAATGTAACATTTTCTATAGGCATACAAAGTTAGAAAACATAACGATTTTCCAAAGTGTCCACAATTTTGGCCACCACTGTATATAGTATTACATTTCAAAGTTCCTTTTCAGTGTTTTAATAATCAGTGTTCAGTGTTCTACGAAAAATGAACTTTTACAAATAAAAAGGTGCACATAAACTACATATATCGCTGAATTTTCGGATAATGAGCTAGAATAATATACTGTATACTATATAATATAATATATACTACTATAATATATAATACTATGTAATATACTATATGTTCTTCTATATTCTTGACAAAGCATTATGGTAAGCTTTTTCTCAAACAATTAGGTTTCGAAGATTTCAAATAGTTGGGTAAGACATGGATTGTGATTTTCAATGATCGATCGCTGAATTAGTATACTTATTTTTCTTTTCATAGCAAATAAATCTATGGATCTTTAGAAATTTATCTCACAAATAGGAGAACTGAATAGATGGCAATACGATTATGTTGGTGATAGAACAAAAACAAAATAATTCAATGAAGAGAAAAATTCAATATTTTCTCCATTCCAATCTAGGCTTTGACATTGACGTTTATAGTGATTTTGCAAGACTCCTGGCTACTTCATCAGATGTTGAAAGTGCAAACGTTCCTCAAGCAATGCAGGTAAATAACACAAAACCTTTCATAAAAATTCTTCATTTCTTATTAAATATATTTAAATACATATTATCTTTTTTTATAGGAAGTTGCTACCCAAATAGTAAAAGATATCGGTAAGGAGAAATTTAGCTCCATGTCAGTTGAGGTACATATGATATATTATTTTTGGCTCTTTTTTAATCTAAAGTTAAATGTTACAATAAGATTTTAACTCTTTCACTACTGATCCGGCCAAACAGGCAATGCAAATTCTGTAGTTGCAGGTTGGTTTTTATTTCAAATGAGGGGTGCTGGATGTAAAACGAATTATCACCAATGGTGTCCTCGCTCTAAATTCTTACCTCTTATATGAAACTGAACCTGACCAGCCAGTATATAATTGGCATAACCGGTTGGGCTTGATTAATAATGAAAGAGTTTATAATATATTTCATGCATTTAGGAAGCTACAGAATGGCTTCAAACTACAAGCGCTTCATCTGGTTACAAGTTTCGGCAGTTTCTGAACAGGCATGGGCACAGATGCCTCAAGGAGGTAAGAAATTTTTCTAGAAGATAACTAGTTTCTTCAAAAATAATATGTTATTGATCTAGAGATTATATGCACGTAGATGTCACCTTTTGTTTATTAAATTAATTAATTAATTTAATTATATTTTAGTTCGATGTTCGATCTATAACATGGGAAATGGATCCCAAACTTTTGGTCCAACTTTTACAGGTAAAAGTTGTAATTCAAATATTATTTAAATTATTAAGTACACTTCGAAATAATTTGCGCAGGTATTTTTTAATCCCTCTATCGAAGTAAAAGAAAAACTTCACTTCAAAAATGCTAAGTATTTTGCCTATACAATTGTATTTTGCCTATATGCATTTATGAATATACAATTTTGATGATTTGAATAGTATATATATATATATATACTAATTGATAGTTAATATTTCGAAACTTCTATTTTTAACAATTTTTCTTAAAGTATTTCTTTGTTGCTTGATTTTGATTCACTCTAAACTACTATAGCTGTTTTTTTTCGTGCATTCTGAAAAGTGGCGACTAAATCTGAAAGAAATTCGCCAAATATTCATTACACCTGAAATGTCATTTCGTGATCAATACTTTTATGTCTATCTATTTTTCTTCCAGTATTTTATTCTAATCGTTTTTAGTTTCCTGGTGATTTTAAAATTTACTTTTTATTAATGATAAAAAATTTTATGCAATTCTTTTTTTTTAATGAAATCGAGGATTTTTTAATTCCTTCTTAAGATAGATTTACTAATGGTGTCAACATAATACTATGGTTTTTATCGTCTGTGCCATTTAATAAAACCAGTATGATATTATAAAAAAAAGATGTGTTCAATTCTAAACAAGTGTGAAGTCGTAAAGGGGCAAATCTTAAATTACTTGAAGTAAGCGTCCCATATTTGCAACTTAATTCCATTAAAGTTCTTTTGTATAAAGTTCTGTAAATAAAATCTGTCATCATTTTGAGGTAGTGTTAAATTAGAGGAGGGTGACGTGAACTTAGATGTGAAGACCATTATCTGACTATGATGTTAGAAGACAGGGACAGTCAACAAATAACTCTTCTTTTGCTTCAAAACAGATCTTATTTATCTAAATAAATGATAATTCCAATCCATCTGTGTATTGGTTAAATTCTTCCAGAACAAACGCCTGCCAGTACTGTGGTACGGAATTTGGAAAAATGAGTAGAAAAATCAAACGTCCCCTTTGTGTAATTTAGATTCAAAATGAAAAAATCCTCTCTAAAGAAACTCTCAAGCGATTTCAAAACGGAAAGCTAATCTAAATCCTGTTGTATATTTATCATTCGATTTCATGTTTTAAAATATTATTTAAATAATAATAGTTACTATATTAGTTATATCTACTTTTGCCTTTTTTATTCAGAGTATGGTTGGTATCACCAAAGAGGATTTAAATAACAAAGAAGAGAGTACAGACAATATTTTTTCACAGCTTAATGTGCCATTGAATTTCATGTCCAGGTAAAAACAAATATATATATATAAATATAAATTGTCTTCTTTTTTTTATTCTATTACCTCGTAAACTTTTCTGGGTTATAGAAAAATAAATTGCTTTTTAGGTGGATGTTGAAGTTCGTGTTACCTAATTGTCGTCGAGGCGTTAGAGCAAGAGAAACTACAAAAGTAAGTTTCAGTCATTCATTTGAATGAATACCTATAATTCTAAAAATTAATTCTTAATGAAAATTAAGAATATATTTTTCATTTGAATTACTATTCCTCCGAAACCTATATCAAAGGTGGAAGAAAAATTCTATGTTGATATTTTTAAAGTTGCAAAAAGAAAATTCAGATTCTCTCAATATTATAAAGATTCGCAAGACTGTTTTTGAATTAAGAAATTAAAAGAGATTAAAGCAATTCTTAATTTTTGCTGGATACTGTTAATTATACTAGCAATTCAAGCACAACGTTCATTATTAGGTATCTCATACTGCAGATCAAAGTACATTTGGGCAATTAAAAAAGTATATGTTGTATCCATATATATCAGTTCTCATTTTAGGAAAAGCGTACAGCGACTTATCCTTATATGATGCCTGGCATCACAGATGAACATAGGTCAATTGAGACTCTTTCAGATTAAAAAAAAAAAATTGTCAAACATACATGTTTGATTTTGAAGAATATCTTTCTTGTGTTCACTTCAATTTAAGTATCTTAAATTCACCAATTCTAAGAAAAAACTATTTACTTACGTGTTTGGAACAATATGCCCAAATAAAGGCTCTTGCACTGCAAACTCCAAAAATTCCATATAATGTCAGCAATAGCTGTCACGTTAATATTAGTAATTGCCACGGAAAAATAAAGAATTATAATCTGATTTTCTGCTTGAATAATTTGCATAAATACATAACTTTAAAATCCAAAGAAGACATCAAAAAAATCAAAGAAGGAAGTATCCTGCTATTCAGAAGTGAGAAATAGGAATAATCGGGGAGTTTATTTCTCGCCAGATAAGTCTGATTTAAAAAGAAGGAGATGTTGAGTGTTTTTTATTTCTCCCATACCTCACTCTGATCATTTTAATAATAAACAAGCAGTTTTACCTGTATTTGCGTTTGTGTTTATTTGCTGTATATACAACAAAAAAAATGCATTAAGTTCTACAGTTTTCGATTTTTCATATTCTCTCTGCTCTCAGAAACCTGAATTAAAATGGTAATTAATTATAAAAATTCCTTATAAACGATTATCTTGTCTCACCGTTTGGCACATACAGAACAGAACGGCGTCTCATATCTCCGTATCTGTGACCATTCTACTCACTGAATGGTTTGGTGGGCATGTTATGGGAATTTTATTTAAATACCAAAATATTTAGAATAGAAAGAAAATAGCTATGCACAGAATTTAGAAGCATATAAAAAATGATACTGATATGAAAACGTTTACAAAGATTTTCAACTAACTGGAAAAAAATATGCTGAAAGATAAAATGTATAAAAATATACATACATTCTGTGTTCACTTATTTTCATAATATCATAGATAAGGATGCTGCTATAAAAATCAAACGGAAAATAATTTGCTTTATAATACGAAAAGAAACTCTGTTTGATTGAAATTTATGAATTCAAATGTATTATAAGAGACTGCGATGCCCCCCCCCCCTTTAGTCTTGGTAAGTATGACACTTGTTGTTGGGAGCTAGGGAGGCAAGAATAGATCTGTATTTTTACTATGGAAAATTTAATTATCCTATGGATTTTTTGTCTGGAGAAGAAGTTGCTGGTAGTTCGTTTCAGCCATTTTTGTTTATGGCTTGGTAATGGTTTTCATGTCAAGAGATTGTGTGGGTGCATTCCTTAGCATAATGAAATACCGTGCCAATCCCACCACAACTGCACTGATCACTCTCAAACAGATTGAACCTTTTGAGGTAGGCAGGAAAAGGACCGTGTTCTGAGAAAATTATATACTCTCTGATCCATTTAGTGGGATGAAGGTTGACTGAAGGCAAGATATTAAATTCTTTTCTGCGTGTGTCATTATTGCCCCAATTTCTGTGTCCATTCATCTAGCATGCCTTTCCGGCAGATCGCTTTTATATGTGGTTTCGGAAGCTTTGTTTTCATATAAAATTGCCCATTTCGCGTTGGTCTGATTTTTCACTGCCTATATTGCCTGCATGTGCTTTAACCCATGAGACTTTTGCTACTGGATTTGAAAACAAAACACAAAAAATTTCTCTTGCTAATTATTGCTTTGTGTTCTTTGGATTAGAGGATGCAATGATACTAGCTCTATTGTCGAAATGTATTTTAAAAGTGCTGTTGTTTCGAAACTGAGATGCATATTTAACTGCTTCATGAAATGCAGTGAGTTCAGCTTGAAAAACAGTATTTTTGTCATTCAATTTGGGAGGCCAGTGATAGGAGCAGGAATCATTGATCAAAGTACAAAACGCAGTTCCAACACCATGTTCTGTTTTTGAGCCATCTGTTAAGATATTGATATTGTTCATTTGATATATATTTACTTCTTCATCTTACAGTGAGATTTGATTGGGACTGAGATGCTGTGAAGGGTGAGTAGACCAGCCAGTTTCTTTCTTCTCCAGCTCTTCTAGTTGGATATCTGTTATTTTATGCGCAAGACGGATTCTTAGGCGACATATTGAAGTTAGTCTAGCTTCAAACTGTAATTGCATCTGCAGGGCTGAATGCCAAGAATGGTTTTTGGAGCTGCTGTTGGAGTTGTGCTATATGCACCAGAATTATAGAGAAGACAGGGTCTCTGAATGGAGAAGAGTTTTCTCTTCATTCTGTATGTTGGGTTTAGACACCATACTGAAGAATCATGGGCGTACATTCTTTCAAATACTGTCTTATAATGAACTGTTTAGACAGTATCCCGATATACGATACTATAACTATCATATCGTTCATAAGAAAGAATTAAAATTTTGGTTTAAAGTATTTTGAAGTTTGAGCTCAAGAATCATATGAAAAACAAGCAAGTTAGTTGGCTATAGTTAGTTATCTAACATCGAACAAGTTAGTTAGCTCTAGTTAGTTATCTGACTGCTAGCAAGTGAGCAAGCTCTAGTTAGTTATCTGGCTGCAAGCAAGTTAGTACGCTCTAACAGTTACGGTTGCAGAAAAGAAATTTTCTAATGGAAACACCAACTCTTTTTTATTGGAATGTGTTCGACATAGCAAAAAACAATAAATAGCATTGGAATGGTACCTGTAATACGAAAGTTACCAGCGCTAGACAGACTAAGAAGAAAAGAGAAAATAGCCAACAACATCAGAGAAACAATTGAAAAACCACATTTTATTTGTTTCACAAATTTTATATTTGACCTACTTCAACCATGATAACACTTTGGATGCGGCAGATGGTGCTTAGAATCAAAGTACGTGCCATGCCGAAAGGAATCTGTTGAACTTCCCTTCTCTGTTAGGCGCACCACAATTGTTTTCACTTTCAAAAATTTTAGTCCGTTAAAGTGGAAAGTATGATAGTTACGATCTTATATATCTGGATAATTTTTTCGTATAACTTCTCTCTCTCTCTCTCTCTCTCTCTCTCTATATATATATATATATAGAGAGAGAGAGAGA
>JAPMOR010025194.1:233075-304274 GCA_026543865.1 Argiope aurantia
TTTTTTTTTCGTCATTTGTAGTCTCTGAGTATTAAATCGTTCGACCACTGGCGGAAAGGTGTTCGACGACTCGGAAAACAGATGGTATCTGAAGGTCGTCTACCTGACGAAGAACTGATTTTCTTTCTGACACTTGATGAGATTAATGACTTATTGAATACCAGATCTCCCACCATAGTTTCAAGGTATGTTGAATTTAACATCAATTAAAATATTTTCAATTTTAGATTCCTACACAATTTAATCATGAATATATGACTGAATTTCAATTAAAAAATAATTGAATAATCCTTATGTGTAATTCAACAAATCCTTAGTAGCACACAAATACTGTACAATATTGTATGGCATTGATCAATATTTACAGTATTGTATAATATTGTGAAATATTGATTAATGTCATATAATATTGTACAATATTGGGGAACAGGCTGTGCTACCTGGGATCTATATATCTATATGCATGTTCATTTTTGCTTAGTACGCTCCAAATTGTATCTTTCATAGAATGAATAAATACGTTATGTTTCAACTGTAACATTCTCAAATATATGATTTTATTTTCAGAGCAAGCCATCGGCGGAAGATCTTTCCTACTCTCGAAAATTATAAATTTCCAGAAATAATGAAGGGAATACCAAAACCAGTAAATTACATTTCCATTCCCTGAAAAACTTTGTTAATTCTTCACAAATTAATGCATGAAGAATATATCTATATATATATAAATATATTTAAAGCTTATTATTTTTATTGTAGATTAATGACGAAGAAGAATCTGCAGATACATATGAATTCATAGCAGATTTAACTATGAAAGGTAATGTTATGAGTATCTTTTATGTGCTTCTGTGTTAAAATTTTTGGTGATATTTTTATAAATTGACAGATTTTTTTTTTGAAAATTTCAAACCTTAAAATACTTGTAGACAGGCATTATTATTTCTTTCAAAGCAGCACCTTATATATATATATATATATATATATATATATATATAATATATATATTAAGCGCTCAATTATTGTGTCTTTTTGAATGTGAAACGAAATTTTAAGATATTCTCTTTATATCAGCTATTTCCTGGGAATATCGGCTGTGTTTAATTTCTATTAAATCACCTTAAATCGCCTATGGATTATTCAATTTTCCTGTTTCATTTCCTGGTGTTCCTGATTCCTTATGAATTATTTCATATTTCCGATTATTTTTAGCCGTAGCAATTTTCAAAGCCTGAAGTTCTTGTACACTGAAACTACATCAAGCATCGGTATCATTGCGAAATTTCTCCTCCCTTTCGTTGAGTGTGTTGAATTGAATATCCAAGTTGCCTTTTTTTATCCATTTCAGACGCTTGCTAGATGCGTTTGGAGTACAAGTAGGTTTTCTGAAAACTCTCAAAGGATGTCCGACCATACATTTTTTAGTAGCCATCATCTATGTAGGGTCTTGTTTCTTATATTAACCCCTTAAGATCATGTGTCTTCATTGCCATTTTTGAGAAGGATAAAGAATTCTTCTTATCTTTGAAAAAGAAATTAAAGTGTTCCAGTATTCTGAGGTATCTGAATTCGAATAATCTTACAAATGACAGGGTAAAGCATAGTTGTGGCAAGGATGAGGACCCTGCTATTTTAATAGTTTTAAGTCTATTTTGACTATTATTTACATGAACAATCCTAATGGAATTATATGCCGTGAATTATTTTAAATGACACAAACCATATAAAAAAATGTTTCAAGTAGTTTATCTTCAAATTGCAAGAAGTAATGAAATTCCTCTTCTTATTTCTCAAGTAAACTCGGTAAATAATATTCGAGATCATTTTTCCTTAGCCTTTCAGTAATAGAAGAAAATCACTTAGTAATTAATTGAAAAAAAACTTTTTAAAAATTTATTTTAAAAGTGAATTGCATTACTGAAAATCATTCGAAAAATAATTAAAGGAAATTATTTAAGCTCAGGAAAACTTCAAAATAGTAATTGAATTGCCCCCATTAAACGACAACTTTTTAAATTTTAAAATGTTTTAAAATTCCGTTTTCTTATATTGTATTTCCGGAAGTTACTGTGGATGAATACCAACATTTTACCTTATTTTACTTAAAATTCAAACAAATTATCCAAGAGTATACATTTATATCTTCCAAATTATATTTGTACCAAATTTGGTAACTCTACGTCAGACGATCTGAAATGCAAAGCATCAACAGATAGAACCACAAAGCATTCTATTTTATTATTGTTGGAGATAATGCTGCCAAAGAGCAGGCAACGAAATAGTAATAATTTTGGCAAACTGTTGTTTCCAACATTTTATAAGAATTATTCTGAAGGTCGTTTCAGGCGGTTATGTTACAACGTGAGGCTCTCTCTGTTTTAAAATTATTGTTTAAATTCTATTTTAGCGTTCTTAAATGCCGAATGGGAAATATTCTACAATTATTCACACACAGCAGCTATACAAACAGGCATTTTGAATAACACTTCTGGAAGTTTGTAAAAATTACAAACGAAGAAAGGACTACAAGAAATCATCGAAGCAATTATGTAGAACACTGATAAAAAGTACGAAAATTTGAGAATAACTTAAGAGCCAAAAAACTGAAAACTATCATTATATGAAAATTAAGAATCGTAAAAAGTTTTGTGATTATTTGCATGATTGTTAGTAAATTGTTGATGATTGTATGATTGTTAAATAGTTGTGTTAAGCCATGATATAGAATGTTTCTTCCCTCAAGCTGAAACGTGTTTTTATAACAATATTAACTGCCTTTGGTGACCAACTGATTAACTGGAATTAATGATTGCTAAAATTTTTAATAGACTATTTTATTCAACAAGTACTTAATGGCTAACTGATAAAAATATATTTAAACTTCATATTTTTTATAACGTATGCTGCATTATACTTATAGTATTTTGTTCATTGTGTAGAGTATTTTTTTAAATTTTCCGCGTATATCTCCATACGTCTAATTATATCACAAGAAAGAGTGGCTGTATTTAAATATGGTCGCATGTTAAAAATTTTTATCCACTGCTCGATTCTGAAATGAAACTTTAATTGTAAATTGTAAAAAAAAATATTAAAATGCATGGGAAATAATATAAGAACAACCTTTATACTGAAACCCATTCAAAAATTGAAATATAAGAAATATATTTTTCATGTCTTTATCACCAATAGTAGAAAGTAAAAAAATACAGGATAAATAATTAGTAGCTATACCGAAAAAGATCCGAATTCCACTTCAACAATGAAATATAATGTGATAAAAAATGCTTAAACTTTTTAGAAAATTGAATAAAAACAGAAAAAAAACAATGGCAAAAATTTGCTTGGTTGAAAAGATTTTTTTGAATTTGAAGACAATATAAAAATCATCTTTATGCTATAGTATTTTTGGAATTTCTGGCGAGAAAATATTAAAATTTCCTTTAGTTTTAATTAATTAAATTTCTAATTAATATTTTAAAGATTTCGCTCTGTGTTACAAATTCCTCCGTGTTGCAAACAATCTGGCTTGTAGACCTACCACGAATGCAAGAGCGCACGTACGCACACATACCCATCTCTCTAAAAGCGATTTCATATTTTTTTTGTAGGTACTCCAGTGAGTATAGGTGTAACGAAGGGATATGCAAGAGTAGCAGTAGCTTTACAAGAAGCCTCTCATTTGCAGGTCAGTAATGATTGAGAAATTTCAATAATAATTAGTCTTAACGTATTCTCGCACAGCTTTAATATCTATTTACTCATGAGATGGGATTTGTAAAAAGTGTGTGACTTTTTCACCGATACATACGAATAGCGTTTATGAATAATTTATCTCCTGGTATACTTTACTATTTTTTAATATTATATGCTTTCTAAAATTAATTTTTGGGATCATTTTTTGAAACATTTGGATGCAGATTAATGCTTGATGAATGAGCGCGTTACTACCGTACATCTTGTTCTTTCATTGTATAGCAAAAGCAAATTTAAGAATTCAAGGAAGTTAAATTCAATTTCTTGATGTTTTTCTCAAATGTTTTAAAAGTGTAATTTTAATCTATGCAAATTCAGTGACTGAATAGGTTCCTTTTATAAATTACTTATCTCAACAATTTAAAGTTTAAAAGTACCAAAAATTATTTGAAGCTTAAAAACCGTCCAAATTTACTGACATGCCCAAACTTTCCAGTTTTATGTTAATATATCATTCTTTAATATATCGATTTTTCCACTTTATACCTGATATGCTAGAGCTGTGAAGTCTTGTACGTTAGAAAGTTCTTGAGTATATTATATTTCTTAAAAAAATTATATAATTTCGTGCCAATGACTTCACCTAAATTAAAAAAAAAAGAAAAGATTTAAAAAGACAAAGACAGTATGAAGAAAGAATATAATAATAGAAAAGATGGAGGTTTGTTACATTAAAAAAGTAGAAAAGATTGAATAAAGAAAGAATATAATAAAATAAATGATTAGGGTTGTTTGCATTGTCTTGTTTCTAAGACTTGTAACTTGACTTGCCTGACGGAGATCGTACTTCGGACCTGGAGTCGGTTAGAACCGATCAGTAGCGCCTGTTTCCTTGGAGTAATATACTATCATGCATGCATTTACTAGCCTTTCGCTGGTCCGACAGTTATTCCACAATAAAGGCCCGAACATCCTAGATTGCCGGATATGATAATGATTCTTCACAATATAAGGAGAATTGCTTATTTATGGTTAGATATGCCAAAAGACTGATAAAAAAGAATTAGGCCTTGTTCTCATGGCTTGGAATCGTATTGCCAAAGGATTTATCATTACCGACAGAAATTTAGCAACAAAATTTTTACAACAGTACATATATCATTATGGATAAATCGTTTTTCAGATAGTTAACGCAAATTCTAAGTAACAACGTGTTTTTTCTTTTATTCCTTTTACTGAATAAATTTTTTTTACAGCCTGGTGAAATTCTGATAACCTACAGTACTGACATTGGCTGGAGTCCGTATTTCCCGATTGTTTCTGGAGTAGTTACTGAGCTTGGAGGACTCATTTCTCATGGTATTCTTAGTATTGTAAACTTAAATTATAATTCATTGAATTATTGCGAGCGTTATTATGCATTTATTATAATTGAAATTAATCGTGTTTTCTCGGCTTTTATTATTTTTGAATAATTTTTATCATATGAGTAAAAATTGTATATTGCTGAACATTAATTAATTATAATTAATTTCCTAATGCAAATGCTAAATAGCATCATTAAAAATAAATTTTTACTATCCCATAGAATATATATATATATATATATATATATAATATATATAGTTTTTCAAAAAAGTAATTTAGAAAATTCTGAAGAAAAGCATTATAAAATAATAATATCATTAAAAAAATAAGTTTATTTGACAAATAATTGTTTTAACCTTTTTTAATTTTTTAATTTTTAAAGCACAATTTTATACAATTTCTTAATTAACCCTCCGCACAGCTATTTATTCTAGGCATGGCATTTCTAAAATTTTTCTCTGTTTTAAAAAGCTTACTTCAAGCAATATCAGCCTCATGCTGGGTAGTGTTCGGAAAAGAAACGAGTGTTTTTATTCACCCTTCGTTTCTAACTGCGGAGATCCAATTACAACAGTGAGGAGAGAGGATTCTTATCCACTGACTGGTCGCTTCTCCTGAATCTCAAACCAAAATTTTATTTTGCATAACTAATTATAGTTCCAAGCTAATTATAGTTCCAAATATTTTTAATTCTCTTCTAGAAAACCTATTACATTTCGGAAGGGGAAAATATTCTTTATAAACGATTTTAGTCTTTCAAACTAAAATTTGTCCATAATAAAATTGTTCATTACACATCTTTTATTTCAAACTTTTTACAACGGAATCCATATGTTATAAATTATCTTTTCACTAGTATTTTATAATATAATAAGGTGGTGGGAAGAGAGAGAAATTCAGAGATATAAATGTTCCAAAATCATGCTGTAAATCTAACTTTTCTGATGAAGTAATCTAGAAGGTAAATGTCTAATAAAAATAAATGATTCTTTCGAACGCATATTAATTTTCAATATGTGTGTCATATGCTTTATGTTTTACCCAGAAATTAATTTAAGATATAGTTTGCGTTGCAAACTATATCTTATTGGGTTGCAATTTTATTTTTTCGCAATGAAAATTTTCTTCAATTTTGCTGTTTTTTTACTTTTTTAAAATTTTATTTAGAGGAGTGATAAAACTGAATTATTCTTTGACAAGCTTAAAAAAGTACTTTCTATAATTCATTTTTACATAAAAAGATAATATAGATAGATTTAGAAATATTCTTTAAAGTAGTTCAAAACCATAGAAACCATGAATTCAAAATTATCCAATAACTTTTCATGGAATTTTCTGAATATTTTAATTGGCTATGATAAATATTTAATGAAATATGAAATGAGTCGCCTTAAGCGCCGAAATCATCTAAATTTTGTCAGGAAATAAAGCAAAGCACTTTTGTAGGAAAATCTTGTTTGCTTGTATATTTAAACACTTCATTAAACTGTTTGGTATTTTTTTGGTCATCTGGAAGCAGATTTGATTTGCAGGAAAGCATGTTACCGCCTGAGTTCGAATGTTCCGAAAGAGTAATTTGAAAATTAAATGATCCATTTATAATTTATGTTACACTCGAAATCTAATAACTATTTTTTCTTTTTCAATCAATAAATTTCTAGTAAAAAGCATACAGAAAATATGATTTCAATTAAATGAAATTAGGCTTATTTGAAAGGAATTGCTAGCATATATCATGAAATGGCTAAATGGAAATGAGCATACAATCTGAACTGCTTTATTAACAATCATACCGACACTATTTTGTTACAAACGTATGATATCCGACTAAATTTGGAAACAAATTTAAAAAAAAAATCCCATATAAAAAAATCCCTGTAATGCCAAACAGTTAAAGTTAAAATGGCTTTTCAAGATCACGAGTGAAAAAAAATAAATATATTAAAATTAGGCGGTTTTAGCAATAAAAACAATGCCTATTTAATGAAATTTTAGCAAAATTTTTAACTTTAAGCAAAACAGTATAAATAAATACTTTTAAATTATCTTTTCTGATAAAGTGTTAATTTAATTTAATAAATAAAATTGCTATATCGATTTTTTATGATTACGATATTTTCTTTTTTTTTTCATGGAAGAGAAAAATAAATAATTCTTCATTCAGAAGTTCGTTGATGATTATCCTTTAAAGCAATAATGTCTAATGATCTAATGCGTATAATATGGCTCTAGTGTGAATCGTGTATCTATGATTGTCGAATTTCTTAAATAACCATTAAAATGAAACATTTGTAAACAAATGTACATTTTTTTAGCAAAGGATGTTGTTATTATATGCTATTCATAATTATATAATGTAATCCAAATCCGCAATAGTAAAATATAAACACATTAGTCAGCTAAAATCTGAATAGAATAGTGAAAAATTAAATGGATTTCCAAAGCGTACAAATCGTGGTGAAGCAGCCAGAAGATTAATAAATACACTCTTATACTCTTGTATTAGGATAATTAATTATGTAAAATATAGCTGATCCTAAATTGTTTCATTCAACTATATTCCTAACTGATATAAAATATTTTAAATTCAAAAAATCTTATTTGTATATTTTAGGTGCTGTCGTCAGTCGCGAATATGGTTTACCATGTGTTGTAGGTTTGCAAGGAGCGACAAAGAAATTTCATACAGGTAATAAAAATCATTTTAGAAATATAAATTACTCTTACTAATAAACTAAGAAATACGTAATTTCATAGGTTGTCTTGATTAGATATGAGATACTTATTTTATATAATAATTCATTTGCTTTTCAAATGCACTGTTGAAGAGTATTTTAGGTGAAAAGCATTTTTATAGAGAAGCTGGTTAAATACGAAACATAAATTTGTTTCTTAAACTTCGTTTATTTCTATTTCTTAGAAAAATTCGACCTTCTTACATCGCTATGATTAGATTAACTCTTTCAGCAAGCATGTCTTATATGTAATGCATTTGTTCTGGTTGTATGAACCACACGTGCTTCAGGTGAAGTTTTCTGCTTTTTAATCCATTGTTGATTGATTTATAATGATATTGCCAATATGCATTATAAATAATAAAGTACCCCTTTCTAAATAAAATAAGTTAACTGATTTTATATTTATGATATTTTTTTAATTAATGACTTAAAATTGTCTTCTGATCTATTTGATGATGAATCAATAAATATGGGCGCCCTTATATATATATATTTGTAGTAAAAGCAAATTCATATAAGGTATTTTTTTCTGTACTACCAATTGAATGCAACTAAGCAGAAAGAAGAAAAGTTCGTATTTTGAATCATGTATATTTCACCCGATATATTTTGTCCGCCATCATGTGACATATTTGCTTCGCGTTTCAAAAACAATATTTTTGACATCTATGTCAAATAATTATTTTCTTAATATCAATAAATTTTTATTTTTGTGTATATAATTAGTCAGTTATTTTCCGTGTCTCAGAAAGAACTATCAAATTATTTATGTTATCACATTTAACGTATTCAGTTCCTATTTTAAAATAATATGTGGACTGTTTTTGAATGGACCTCATGGCATGAAGTTTGATGAGGGGACTATTACAACATTTAAACCCTCCATTTTCAGATTTTCGCATCCGGCCAAAGAAGTAGATCTATGATTTTTTCTGCAGATATCCAATGGTACTGAGTTTTTTAAATGGTTCAGTTGTTACTTTTATAGTTCAGGTTTTGTGTGTGACAAAAATGCGTTCACACTTTTTATATCTTAAATTTAGAAAGGTGTATTTTTAATAAAATAATTTCTGACATGTTTTACAAAATGTAGAATTTTCTATGCGTGTATAAAATTGTATATAATACTTTGCGGAATATAAAAAATATCGAAAGAAAGCAAGTTTCATATTTGATTGATAAATGCTTGAACTTCATAAATTTACAATTTTTTTTTCAGGAGATTATGTGCTGCTAGATGGAAAGAAAGGAATTTTACAGCGGTTACCTAAGCCAGAATAAGTAATAATAATATCTATATTAAAATTTGAGCCTTCAAATATTTTGTGACTGTGACTGAAATAAAGAAAGTATTTTGTTGCTATTTACAAACAAGTGTTTGATTCTTATACAAGTTTTTTTTATTGTCATAGAGATTTTTTTTAAATGCTATTAAAATTATTTTCACTTTTTCTAACAGCATTCAGATTTTTTTACCTCAAGTTTGATTGATTATTTTCATTTATTTTAATTACTTTCATTCGTTTTTCTTGTACGATTTGAAATTCGTCTCAAGAAAAGTAAAAGACTAATGATAAGAACAAAAGATTTATTATAATAACAGAAATGATTAAAATAACAACATTGTTAAATAACGGAATAAAATTAGAACACATTTGAACATGCAGGCATTGCAAATACATTATCCATAACGCCATCTCTCGGTGAAATCAAACACTTCCGTTTATTTCAATTTCAGTAAGTTGAGTATCTAACATGTTTATGCCTTCTTCTCACTTAATACATATTTAAACTCATATTATAAGATGAATGGAAAAAATAAACGAAATGTATTTATAAGAAGAAAGTTAATTACATCGAATTCCGACTATCAGAATGTTATTTCTGCGAGGGAAGCGCGCTGACATAAGCAATACTATTAATTGTTCATTATTATTTCGCTTGTAAAAGTTCGAGGAAACATATTTTTCCACACGATGATTCATTAGAAGCAACATTTGTTTACGCAATATTATAAACTTTTTCATAATGATGCCATTTACAAAATAGATTTCTTATGTATTTCCTAAGCTAAATTTAAACAATATTAAAATACATAGTTTTTCAGCTAAATTCATGTTTATCTACGCATTTAGATATAACCAAAAGTTTCTTCCGATGGATTACCTTTGGTTTTACTTAGTGAAGATTTGATGCCCATTGCAATTTTTGTCTTAGCATAGAGCCCTAACCAAAATATTTTTAAATGTTCGCAACACAATATTTTTCTTTTTTAATTATACATTTAGGCAAATTTCATGCAAAAGTTTTTGTAATATACTAAAATATTCTGATGCGCATACATAATTCCTACTTTCTGCAAATATGATGTGAATTAATTTCATATAAAGACCAAAGAAATTTAAATTACAATAGAAATAAGAACTTTTGTAAATATATTGGAACTATCATGAAAGACTTTCAAATATTCGTGAAGTGTTAAAGAAAGAAAAGGCGATAAATTAATTTTTTTTTCATTTTTAGACATTAAAACCCAAAATTGTACCAACCAGCTTCTCCAGCACACATGGAGTGTTTGGTAAAAGCTCTTCAGCCCCCTTAAATTCAAAAAGATGGCATGTATATAGAGAGAAGTAATGTGAACTAATCGTAAAAGGACTATGCTGAATTTATTGAGATAAGGTACAGTGCTCGGAGTGGCTAAATGTAAGTCACGAATAAACTCAAAACATAAAAGATATCTATCAAAAAGTTCAGTTAGAAAAATACAATATACCATGATTAAAACAAAGGAAACCATCCCATGATATCTGTAAAACTGATGGAAATATTTGTGATTAAAATTATGAAATATCCGTGCCTGGAAAAAAGATTCATTTTAAAAGAGAAAACTATATTTTCCGATAATACCTTAGAATTCCTTCCAACAACGAAGAAGTAAAATTTAAATTGCGAAGAAAGTAAAAATAATAATAATAAAACAAACCTGAAAAACGCATTCGAGGCCAAAGGGATCTGTGGCTATTGAGGGACTCTTTCAGGATAAACTCTTTTCCAAGTCAAGGAAAATTCAAATTTTTAATCGTAAAAATTCTTTGCCAGTTCACTATTTCCTGTGTTTTTATTATATTATAGCAAACATATATTCCTAATTAGACGTTTTGTTAAATATAATTTATTATTTTAGTTTTTTTTTAATTCTTTATTTTGCCAATATATATATATATATATATATATATAATATATTGAAAAATATAAGCACCAAAAAAAGCCTCGTTTTATTTAGAGAGCGCTAGTGCAGCTGTTACTAAAACACAGATGAACCTAACATAATTAGTAATAAATATCGTTAATAAAGTAAAAATGAAAAAGAGAAACAAAATTAAACCAAAATAAAAATAAAAAGAATCCTGCCTGGAGATTTTCTCAAACGTCACCTTCAGACAAGTAATAAAAAAAAAGATTTTTTTCTGTAAGAGGTCAGACTTCTAGTCCAACAATATTGACCCCTCGTGACCCAAAAATCACCTGAAAGTAAGGCCTAAAAATGCACCATTTTATACAAAATTAACACAATAAGTCACAAAACCTAAAAATAATAATAATAAAACTACTCTTAACTCTACTTACTACTTTACATTTAAGCAAAAAATACAACAACATAATACAACCTATACAATAGCTCTCACAATCAATTATTAAAACAAAAAGAAAAGAACATACCATTAGCAGGGAAAAATTTTTTTTACAAAAGTGTCCCATTGTGTTCTGTCTTGCTTCCCGCTTCATTTTGTTTCTGCTTCCGTCATTCAAGGTAATAAATAATTGGAGGGTCTCAACGTCATCTACTGAGTTAGTTAATATGTAACGGAAAGTATATATATTTTTTTATTTTTGTCAAAAGATCAATACTTCACTAACTCTTATATATATATATAATTAGATTTAACTTGGAATTATATATATATATATATAAATGTGTGTATAAAAGAAAGTGATTTGATATTGTTACAAAACTGCAATTCGACTTCCCAGCATAGTTGGTTCCATCATCGGAAAGAATGTTTTAAAGTCATCAGTATTAGACAGAGTTCGGGTGGTGCGTCGGGGGTCCCGGAGCTTGACGACAGACTTGGTGACGAATTTGGCGACTTTGGCACCAAAGTAGATTATACCCGAAACATCGAGAATTTTCCCGATCCGTCCAGTAGGAACCGAGATACGCCTCGAACGTTCCTGATTGGTTGAGAGGCTTCTAGCCCCGCCTCCTGAGACCTATAAAAGGGGCTGCAGCTGCCAGATGGACGAAGTCAGTCAAAGTGGACGGAGTAGTAGTAGTCGGAAGCGACAGAGCAGAGTAGTCGAAATCGACGGTGAAGAACTGGTTTTCCAGGGATTAGCGGAGTAGTCGGAAGCGACGGAGTCAAGCTAGTGCTGAACTGAGCTGTGCGCTACTGTCTGTAGTAGATTCTGGTTGTATGCTACACGTCTCGGTTGAAAATAGCCGTCTTTGTGCTGTCCTGTGTGTCTTCGTGTAAATAAACGACGTTGTTTCTTTTTCCGCTGCCGCTTGCTGATTGAGCGTTCTCCACACCATATAACTTCCAGTATCCAAACGAACCCCGGGAAAAACTCGTAACATTTGGTGTCAGGAGTGGGGTAGTGGTCAACATTGTATGGTGCTGACGAGATCCCAAGCAAAAATGGCTGATAGCGGTAATGGTGAGTTACTGGCTCTGTTGGCTGAGATGAAGAAATTTATGGATGAGATGAAGCAAAGACAAGAGAAACTTTTGCAAGAAATGAAAGTCTTTACGGAAGTAATGAAATGAGAATCAAAGAAAGGCCTTTCGTCGTGGAAAGAAATTTTAAAAGATAAAGTTAACAAAACAGAAGAAGCCCAAGATATCGCAGAAGAAATTGGAGGAAGTAACGAGAGCCAAGTGTCAGGAGAAAAGGCTGAATACCGAATGGAGACCGGTGTCACTGAAATGGAACTTAGCCATCCGGAGGATGAGCCGAGGTTTAATGAGGAGAGGAGCGAACAGGGAGAATGTCAAATAATTGCGGAACTGAAACAGCCTTCTCCGAATGAGTCCCCTGAAGTGGAACCGGAAGTGCAGGCGCTTGGGGATGGAGAAGATGGACTTTCTTCGGACGGGACTGTTGGTGGCAACCCGTGCTCGATGCCTATGGATGCAAGAGTTGATGCGACCCTGTTTGGATTGGATTCGTCCCAAAGATTAAAGGAACTATCTCTCTGCAAGCCTCTTGGTATCTCCTGGCATAGTGACACGGAAGAAGACTACGTGGCTGGAATCGCTGATCCCTGTAGTCACGGTCCCTGTAGTCACGGTCTCCCTGTAGTCACGGTCAAGAATTCATCTTTGCTGTGGATCTGCATAGAAGTGTAATGCAAATAGGAGCCGAGGAATCTTCTGTGCATCCGGGCATGTTACGTCGTCGCAGAAGGACCCTTCCAGCAAAAACGGATGCGTTCTTCAGAAGATCCTGTGTGGAGGGCGTCGGACAATTCTCGAGTGTCGAGAATAGACCGGGAAGAGGTGGACGTATTTCCATGGATGCTTTGTCGACGAATGTGAATACCTGGCTTTCGAGTGGACTTCAGAAGGCACCGTTGGATCACCCTGATATACGATTGGTTCGTTGGAAGAAGTTTAAAGTGACCAACTGAAAAGCCTGGCAAGAATTCATTCCGGAGGTCTCTACTACGATCCAGTGTTTGGCTCCATGGCACATCCTGCATTTTAAGGAGCGGAATCAACTCTGGATGTACAATCCGAAACGACATAGAGGTCCAGGTCAAAAGCATTGAGAAGGTTTGGATGGATCTTCAGTCGCCGCCAAATTAGTAAATGATGTCATCTTCGAAAGTCGCCTAAAGCATCATCATCATAACATCATTCGGAAGCCTACGCCAGCTGTTGGATTGAAGTAGGACTGCCGGGACGTCAGTCCTTGAAGAGGGGAGCAATGTTACAAAACTGCAATTCGGCTTCCCAGCATAGTTGGTTCTATCATCGGAAAGAACGTTTTAAAGTCATCAGTATTAGACAGAGTTCGGGTGGTGCGTCGGGGGTCCCGGAGCTTGACGACAGACTTGGTGACGAATTTGGCGACTTTGGCACCAAAGTAGATTATACCCGAAACATCGAGAATTTTCCCGATCCGTCCAGTAGGAACCGAGATACGCCTCGAACGTTCCTGATTGGTTGAGAGGCTTCGAGTCCCGCCTCCTGAGACTTATAAAAGGGGCTGCAGCCGCCACTAGCAGCTAAAACCCAACACGCTGTGTATGAGACGGACGAGTCCATTGAAAGACGAATTTTTTCGTAGGGACAAGGTTTAAGAGGAAGAGACTAGTTTTTGTTTACAAAACTGCAGGAGTTCGCAAATTGTGCAGACTAAGGATACCGACGTGCTCTAATTGGTAGATTTCTTTTTCACAGAATTTTCTGTGCTGTATTTGCTGCAACCAATTTGGTTTATGCGTACTTTTTCGTCTGCTCTTTTTCAAAATGGAGAAAATAAATCTTCCAGAGAAATATAAGTATAAAGTAATTGAGATTGATGAAATTTTGGCTGTTTTCCGTATTTCCGATATTATAAATGAAGAATTATTAAAGTAAGACTTGAAAATCAAGCTTTTATAAGCTACCATAAAATATCTATATGCAGATATACTATATTTATTAAGATATTTCGATGACATTAAACGGTATAAAAATCGTTATAATTCTTACTGAATATGCATGTGCAAGAATAGATTTATTTTTTAATTTTATATTAAAATTATTACCATTAGATGACCATCTGCAAGTGCATTATATTTATTAAGATATTTTGGATGAAATTAAATGGTATAGAAATCATTTCAATTCACACTGAATATGCATATAAAATATCACAAGAGGAGACATATTGAATCAAGAGAGATTCAAAATAAATGAATTAAAAGTCAAACTATTTCTTTTGCTGCTTTTTTTAATTTAAATATGATATTAAAATTTATCTATGTTTATCTGAAAACAAATTATATAATTTTATGGGGGAAAAAAGAGTTCAAATTTAGATAAAAGTCTTATTTAAGGCAATAAAAAATTACTTCAGTTATAAATTCATATTCTAAAATATGAAACGTTGATGGTATGTATCAAGAAACAGATAGCAGATAAATGTTGTAAAGTGGTGAGCACCAGCTTCTCCTCGAATATTTCAACTCTGTTATGGATAAAAATCACAATATTTCTGACTTATCTTGCAATGAAGAAACAACATTCCCAGTAGTTTTATTTTTTAAGGATTACTCAGAGATTTCTGACTTTTCTTTGAGCTCTAAACTTTTAGGAAGTTCTTTTTCAGCAAACTGGAATTTTCAGAAAACAGAATTGAATTCTATTTAGTTATTAACTTAATATCAAGATTTATAAATATATAAATAGTTTATATATCTCTTTTGAATAGTTATTGCTTGCATTTTTTTAACACATATTTTAGGAATGGATTAAAGAATATGAACAAAAATCAAACAGTTAGGTGTGTTCAGAAAACACACAAATCAATTGGGTGCCTTAATGTTTATAAATGTGACTTAATAAGCCAGCACAATGTGCAACAAGTAATAACTAATATTTCGAATTTTATTACTTCAAATGCATTACATGTGTGATTTTAGACACTTTTTATTTTATTATTTAGATAATTACAAGGTTAGATTTAAAGTTTATTTGCATGTGGCAAGAGACATATTTGTATCTGTCTAGCTACAGATATATTTAATTGCAGCAAATTTCATTATAATAAGTATTGTATTATTCATGTTTTTAAAATTGTTTTAGTGTTACAAATCCTTAAAAGTTTTAGAGCTTCCATACTCTGTACTATATATTGATATATATTTTTAACCAAAGTCTGATCTAAAGTTCATTTTGTTTGAGGTATGAATGATATTTGGTACCTCCCTTGTTAAACAGCACTTAGCAAATGGTGCATAGTTTATATGCATTTTCCTCGTATGGAAATATTTTTTCTTTTTATTCTATTTTCAATCTTCTGATCAGTTCGATGAACAAAAGTAAACCCAGTGATTTTTTTTTGTGTGTGTATGTGCTGTTATTTGTGATCTTCACATTGCACATTTCATTAATAATAGCACATTTTATGTTAAGAAAACATTTTTAAAATTTCAGATCTGGACCTGAATTGAATTTAAAAGTTGTATCTACTAGACCATTTGCAGCCAATGAAGAATTAAGAATTGGAATAAAATAGTGATTTATTTATAGTTTTAATAAATTTATGATCTTTAAACACATTTGAAATATTGTTAAAATAAAAAAAAATAAAGACTTTAGATTGGTTTATTATTAGTTGAAATTTTTAAAACACTACTTCATACTTTATAAATAATATTTATTTTCTTCTACTGAAATTCAGCTACACTTAATGCTCTTATTATTATTAATTATATGAAAACTATTTTTACAGTTACTAAAATGTAAGAAAGAAAGTAAAAATACTTGATGCTTTGCAGTTCTTAAAATTACTATTCAAAGGTAATTTTTAATTATTTAAATTTGATTTATAATAATAACAATTAATATATATAATAATGTATATATAATAATATATAATCAAATATATGAAATATTGATGGTATTTATTGAGAAATAGATTGCAGATACTTGATGTACAATGGTAAGCACTGGCTTTTAAACTCTGTTATAAAAAAAAAATCATATTTCTGCTGTGTCTTACAATGCAGGAACAACATTTCCATAGTTTGGCTTTTTAAGAATTGCCCAGGGATAAGGATTGCCCTTAAATTTCTATCTTTTTTTCTTTTTTAAGTTTCAAACTTTTATGTAGTACCTTTGCAGCAAATTTCAATAGTTTCATAATCCAGTCTTATCTAATATTACATATCTTAAGTGTAAAATGAAATTCCTAACTAAAAAGAAATTCTGAATTATTTTAATAGCTTACAAATATAGATTAAATTCATAAGCATAAAATAAAAATAAACATAAAACATTTCAGATTTGTCATATAATGTATATAATCTGTACATAAAAAATATTTTTATTTTCGTAACTTTTAACTAATGGTTATCCTATTCTATAGACATTGTGATCTAAGCTTCTAATATAAAACTTCATCAATAATTAACTAATGAATTCATTTTTATGATTAAACCTATGCTCCATAAAAATAAAATTGAATTTATTATATATTTTTATCATGAGTTATCAAAAGATTGAGATAAGAAATTTTTATTTAGTGTGATTGTTGGATTTATTTGTCACTTAGTTACTTATAGAACTAATTTTTAAAAAAATCAGATTACATTTTTCTTAATATGTGTTAGTGCCTAATATCTCCTTAATTTAATTAATTATTTTTCAATATCAATAATTATTTCTTATATTTTCAACAATAAGTTTTTATCTCTAATATTATTATGAATTATATTTTGAAAAACTTAAATTTGCTTTGCTTTTATTATTGGAATTGAATATATCCATGTTAAAATATTCTAATTATTTTGTTTACAGCTACTTTTCGCTACCAAAACACAAAGAACCACTTCCAGAAGTTGTAGAGTTTCCTGCCTTATGCAAGCTTCTGTATTCACATAATCATTTGCTTGATAGTGCTGCTTTTAAAAAGTTCAAACCATTATCAGAGCTAACGTGAAAGCATCTGATAGAGTTGTTTAAATGAGGGTATATCGCAGTTTCTGCAAAACAGATGTTGCAAATGGAATTAGAGCTTCATATTAATGAAAATTATGAAGAAGCATGTGTGGGCAGTTCTAAGCTACCCTCATTATCAGTCATAAATAACTTGCTGAATAATGAATTTACAAAAATCTATGGGTTACGAAAAGAGTGATATCATCAGAGAAATTGAAAAATATTTTTTTCTTACAATCAACAGCCATTCTGTAAAGCTGCTTTTTCAAAAGAAAAGAACAGTTTGGCAATTGTTGTAGTGACTCTGATAATGGATTTTCTTAGTTCAAGATAGATAATGGTTGATGCATCTGGCCACATGGTCAGATTAAATCGTCGTGTTTACTTTTTTATGTCTTCAGGGGTAGCTGGAGGAGTACATATTGGGTGCATCACCACAAAAGAATGATAACTGACAACAAAATGTAGATAACATTGAAGACAATTTAAGTATACATATTGATGAAAAAAAAAGAAAAGCAAGTTTGTGAAAAAAAATGCAATAGTTACAACTCTTCAAATCACTGAATACTTAAATATTAGGAAAAACCGAATGATTCAACTGCAGTCAACAATATTAGATTCAACTGCAGTCAACAACGAAACTGCAGGCAACAATATTAGAATGGAACACATTACATCCTCTTCCAGACGGGAAAGAAATAAATCAAAGCCATAAAAGCAAGTTTTCAGGTAGCCACTGCTTCGACTAGTAGTTCTCATACAGAAAAGGAAATGTTAAAAGTATCCAAAGCTCCACCAAACAAACATATTAGCAAACAAAGAAAATTTATAGTAAAGAAGAAAACCTCAAAACAAAAGCATCAATAACAATTTTTTTAAACTAATTATTGTATTTAAGTTAAATGTTATTTTAAATTATATTAAAAATATTAGTCCTTGAGAGACTTTAATAGAAATTTTGGAAAATGTATATTTCTGTATAAATGTGTGCATTTTTTTATTTACATATAAATAAAGTATTTCTATTTTTTTATTTGAAATTTTTATAAATTTACAAGGACTGCCTAGTTAGCAATTTAATTTAATTTTTCTTTATTTCATTTAAAGGAGTGCAAAATAATAATAAAAAAAAACATGTTGACATAGATTTAAGTAATTGAATGAAAACAAGAGAATAGATATTTCAATAAACAATACAAAAAGCCTTGAGTTTCATTATAGTAACAAAAAATGTGATACTTATGAATTAATAGAGAAAGATTGGCGATAATACGATTTTTTTGTATAAACAGCACATACAAATGCTTGTTTTCTTCTCGTAATTTATAGGTTGATGCACTTTGGCGTACCATTTGGAGATTTTTGGGCCTTCCTTCGTTAATTACTATCAAAATATACTTAAAAGGGGAAGTATTAATTCCTTAAAACATGAAAAATCAATGAATAATATAATTCTTGTATGAAAACCCATATGATATTTTTAAAAAATAACATCTTAATAGCAGTTTTTAATGATGGAATTAAATTTTTTAAAAAGCGATTGAATGAAAGGGTCCGAGTCCTAGTCCATCAACAATATATATAAATATATACTTCTTCAAAGGTAAGGGGGAAGAAATCTTCGTAAATTACTCGTAACCTCAAAAGAACTTTAATCCACAATTAGTATATCTGTAAATAACAATTAAATCGCAGAAAGAGCGCCTTTAAATGGTATTTAATCAGTAGCTAATGTACCTGCAATTTATATTTTCATTCAATTATAGTAAGTTATTAGTAATATAAAATTTAATTCACTAAAATTTTAATTAGTTTTTTTATTTTAAAATTGTGTTGGAAACTATCACTAAAGTATTATGATGCAGATAAAAATGAGCTGGTAGAGCAATTTATAATTTTGAGTAGCGTTTATTTGATAAAGTGATTGAAAATACCCTATTTCGTTTTCGGATGCAGTATTTCTATAAAAAATTACATAACTTGAATTCTATTATTCATAAAAAAATTTAAGAAAACACAGATGTGGAGATCCAAATAAATAGGCTTTAAAACAAAACCCAATCTGCCTTTTCAATGCAGTAAAATTCCTTCAACCCTCGATTATGCTTTAACGCTTAGCCAACAACATAGCTGCGGAAGAAAACAGCAACACGGTTGCGTATGATAACCGGACTTACCTACGAATAAAATAGATTCGCCCATCCAATCCACAACCGTGTTGGGCTTTAGCCGCTAGTGCAGCCGCCAGACGGACGAATTCAGTCAGAGTGGACGGAGTAGTAGTAGTCGGAAGCGAGAGAGCAGAGTAGTCGAAATAGACGGTGAAGAACTGGTCTTCCAGGGATTAGCGGAGTAGTCGGTTGTATGCTACACGTCTCGGTTGAAGATAGTCGTCTTCGTGCTGTCCTGTGTGTCTTCGTGTAAATAAACGACGTTTTTTCTTTTTCCACTGCCGCCTGCTGATTGAGCGTTCTCCACACCATATAATTTCCACTATCCAAACGAACCCCGGGAAAAACTCGTAACAATATGTATGCGGTATCCAGACAAATCTATCACATTTGTTATTTTTTAATTCGACTGACAAGTAGTTGTAATGGTGATTGAATTCTACCCCAAAGAAATCCGAATTTTAAAATTTCATGTAGAATTTTTTAATACTTTTTGTCGTTTTGAATAATTTTGATCCTAGGTATATTAATTAGTATATTTATAAAAGTCGAGTTTGCAGAAAAATTATGAGTTTTTTTAAGTAATAAAAATTGTTTAAAGACTGATTCATCAACCCTCATAACAAAAAAAGAAGTTTTAAAATTTTTCTGACTATTTGATAACTAAATTCAATTTTAAAGCCCTTGTGGAAGATATCATTTTCTTGACTATATTGCGGATAACATAGGAAAGAACATTTATATAAAATTAAATACCAGAATTTTATTGGATAAAGTCTGTTTCTTCTTTACAAAATAAACTTATTATATTAATACAAAAGTTACATGATAATTATGCAGTCTTTAGAGATATATTAAAACTTTATACATAAATTGCATCCCAAATAGGAATTTTTGGAATATGGAGTTCTTAATAAACGAATTTTCATGAATCTTCTGTCGTAGGCATCCTTTGTATAATTCCTTTATTCCCATCCAATAAAACATAGTCACCTGCAAAAAAAAAAAAAAAAGTACTTTTAATTAGTAAGTCATGGAGGAAAGTTTAGTCTAATATTTTAAATGTCGATACTAATTCTTCGTATTTAGTAAAAAATAAATAAATTAGCAGATTGATCTGGAAAAATAGATAGAGCGTGTCATAAAAGTATACGGTTTAAATAAAAGTAATAAGATAGATGTCAATAAAATATCTTTATTACAAGATGAATGTTATAAAATTTCTTTATTATAAAATGAATATAATAAAATATCTTTATTACAAGATGAATGTGTTCCCCCCATCTGCAATGAAAACTCAAATTTTGAATATAAATAAATAGTTTGTGAATAAAGTTATATCTTCTATGTAATATAAATTTTCTTCGTAACTATTTTCTTTCAGATCAAATATCAGATCATGGAGCTTAAAAATTTATTTTACTAAAATATATAAAGTACTAAATAGAGACATTTTTAAAGTTATATTTAGGATTATTTATCTTAGCTTAATTAAAACTTAATTTGATTTCCATCAAACTGTGAACTTAGTTTTGTTTAGCTTTAAATTTTCTCCTCTTCAGGATCAAGTGGCTTTGAAAGTAGTTTTAAACCATCATTGGTTCTCCTACCCTAATGACTTAAGAGAACGGATAATATATTGAATTATGTATATTGTATTGTTGCTAGTAGTGATTATAATACATTAAATATTTTCAGTATCAAGTGCATTGATGCAATTCGTTTGTTCTATGTGCAAGTACAATTTATGAAGAATTTTAATTATGTCTATTAAAAATTAGTTATGTCTATTAACAAATTAATTATGTCTATTAATACATTAGTTATGTGTATTAATAAATTAATTATGCCTATTAATAAATTATTAATGTCTATTAACAAATAAATTATGTATGTTAATTTATTATCGCACTATGCTTCAGGAAAAATGTACACTTTTTTCATTCCAAAATCCAGTCTTCTGAATTTCCGTTATCTTTACGACTTTTGTTAAATTTATAGAAGTCAATGTAATCACGAAACAAGCACTGATTTTGTAAAATTCATTTTGATTTAATTAATTATTTTTTTTATTTAATACACACGCACGAATAATTTATGAATTAGAAGTAGTTCACAAATTGTAAGTTGTCGAGTCCTTTCGTTTGGATACTGAGATTTAATATTCCTCATAAAGTACACTACTGAAATCATTTTATTATGCTCTCTATTTTTGGCGACACTTATATATATAAATTTTACACTCCTTGCATATTGAAAATATGTTCTGATACAAAAGCCAATTTAAGACACATTTAATAAGTTTTAATTCCTAAATTTTATAATAATTTTGTTTAATAAAATTTTATTCACCCTAAATTAAGAATTCATTACCTGTTTTAAATTTACGTGTTGCTCCATGCAATCCCGCAACACATGGCAAACCATATTCTCTACATACTACCGCACCTAAAATAATTTTAAAAATAATAAATTGAATGGGAATCAAAGCAAACCTAAAAATATTTTTTAAAACATTATCAAAATATATTAAAAAAATAATTAAACATTTTTTTTAATTTTAAAATAATTTTTTACTTTAGAAAAGAAAACAATAGATATCAGAATTTAATGGAAAGATTCCTGCTCCTGATTATCGGTTTGATTCTTTTTTATTCCAAGATATCTAAATCTTTGTTTTGACGTAACACATTTTATGGGGAAAAGTAATCATTGTTAAGTAAATGCAACATATATGCAATATTTTTTCTGTCCTCTCTAAAACCATGCAATATGCCATGGCCTCTCACCTCATGTTGTATCATCAAATACCATGTTACAATAATACCTCATTGATAATCAAAAATGCCATATGACATTTAATTAATATTATTTCTTCAAATATTGATTCCAAAGCCTAATTTAAAATATAAATATTCCGAAATTGCCGTTATTAATTATATTTGAATTCTTTTTTTCCCCCAATGTTGAAATGTTGAAATGTTTATGTATATTTTTGATATAAAATTTATTTATTTTTAATTATATTTTATTGTGAAAACATATTTAAAATTTCAACTGCATGTTCATTAACATTGCGTGTAGAAATGCAGAAGATTCCTGCTTGTTATATCCGGTATTTGTTGAAGTAATGCTATTACTGCAAACCGTTCATTCTTTTTCTCTTTCCCTTCAACGAATATGTGGTGGTTTGGAGTTTTTTGCATTTGTAGTTACATTTTGTTCAGTTAATTATAATTACTTAGTTATTAGTTATAATTATTGTTATTTATTGCTTAGTTATTGCCTATGCTTCCTTATTAGTTAGCGACAGTAATGTATAATGATGTTTATTTGTAATGTTAGCATATTACTCAGACCAAAAAGCATATCTGGAATAATATTCAGATTTTATTTCAAACAACAAACTTAGATGAATTAGAATCATACCATGTGATATAAGGCCACCAAGTTCTGTGACAACGCCTCCTAAGATAGGGAAATAAGGAGACCATCCTATATCTGTGCTGTAAGTCACAAGAATTTCACCTGGCTGTAAGCAAATTAAAATTATTAATCACTGCTTCGCATATTGAGTAATATATAATAGAATTGCATTGCTTCATTGCATTTAAATGTGATTCAGCTGTGTAAGCTCGTATCTATCGAAAATAGCTCTATAATTGCAATTTTCTTATCCTATATCCATATCCTTTCTGTTGTAAGTCACATGTATCACTCTTTCTATATAATAAACTCTTATCATATATTCTATATCCCTACCTATATCTTAGATCACAGTATCCTATATTTTTGTTGTATTTCACCTGGCTGTAAGGACATTATAATTATTAGACACTACGCAATAGGTAAGGAAATTGCACTGTATCATTTCATTCATATATGATTCAAATGTGTGAGTCGGAATCTATCAAAAATTGTCCCTAATTGAAATTTTCTTATATTATATCCGTATTCTATCTGTCGTAAGTCACAAGTATTACAGTATCATATAGCCGTGTATCTTGGTATCCTATTTCCTAAATTCGTATCGTATATCTTATATTCGTACCTATATTCTATCTCATGGTATCCTATATCTATGTTGCATTTCATCTGCCTTTAACAAAATTAGAATTATTAATTGCTGTATCACATAATTAGGTAGTATAACTGCATCTTATTCTTACGTTTGTATGTGATTCACCAGTGTGATTCCAAACTATTAAAAACTGTCCAATAATTGGAATTTTCTTTTTACACCATTTTAAAATGCAGTGATATTTCTTTGATGAAGCAGCTTGCCTAATATGACCTCATTATAAAGCACAATTCACTTGCTTTCATGTTTAATTCTTTTTTTTTTTTTTTTTTTTTTTTTTTTTTTTTTTTTTTTTTTTTACAGTTTTGAAGCTTACAATCTTTAGAATTTATTTCACATCAATAAATGAAATGGATTCTTCTCAAGTTATACATACAGAAAGTCTCCACTCGATTTTTATTTAATTAATAAGATCCATTTCTTATAAAAAAGTTTAAAATCAAATTGGAAGGAAACTATAATTTTTAATCAAAATTGCTAAATAAACCCGACAAGTGCAACCATGTTAACTTTCTAAAGTTTCTATTTTCACACTATGTTAATATAAGTAATTATACGTAATGTAACGTAATTAACGTACGTCATGTTATAATCCAAATTCATATTTAATGTGCATTATGACAAATATTCATTGTAGATTTCCAATTGAGCTAAGAATCTTTGACCTTCAGTTCGAGGCTAATCGGATTCTGGTGGATATTAAATTAATTTCCAATCAACATGAAACTACATTCACAATTTTCGTTATTTTTTTAAAAGTACCTGCAAATGAGAAGCTTCTTCTAAATCGAGAGCTACACGAACTATTCCAGTAGCCATACCTTGACTAACAGGAATTCCTACAAAAAGAGAAGATTCTTGAATAAGAAGAATTGAATTTGAATTTGAAGAAAAAAAGAGTAAAAATATTAATCTGCAATCATCATTTTTTATGTTCCGATAATACCTAAGAATTTAGGATTCTAACTACAGAGGTGCAATATATTATCTTTATATTGCCTTTAATTACACAACTATGGATAGTAGGCATATACTTCCAGATACATTTAATGTAAGTAAAACATTCAAAATGTGACCTTTTTACTTTCTTGTATATACGAATTAGAGAGAAAATATTGTAAACGCCAAAAAATTGAACACGAGAATTTCTTGGAACTCTACGGTTCAGGTCTCCATGAGTACAATGAAAAACGCTTTCAAGTAGACAGATAAAATTTGATGTATGCTCTTTCGACTAAATGTGTAGATTTCCCTGAAATTGTGAACGAAATCTTTTCAGAGAAAATCGGTCTGTCCGCCTGTTCGATTATAAGTTAGCTCGATAATTAAAAAACGTTAATTAAGTACGCAGATTTAGCACCTAAAATATAGATTCTTACAAATTTTGAATTAAATTGATGAAATGGTATTCCATCAGTATGTCTGTTCTATCGGTTATCATATAACATCAGTAATTCAAAAATGCAAATCAATGAAATTCGGAATGTTATTTTATAACTATAACTGTAGTCGTCAAATTTTACTACCAATCGGTCGGCAAAAAGCGTCCATAATACATATTCACACAATATATTCACTAAAAATGGTAGATTCACACAAGACCTTTATATTTCAAAACTATCGTTAACTATTGCCCCTCAAAGTATTTGTGGTCTTTTCTAAAGATCGGTAATTTTATGCGGAGGAGAGAGAATAAAAAATTCATTGAAGATTATGCCAGAAAGTTATGAAAAAACCACTCTTGCTGCTAAAAAAAATTACAAACTTTATGAAATCTAACTTTTTAGACGGTCTCTACAGATTTAGTAAACTAACAAATATAATTCAAGACGGTTGATTTTCATATACCAGATCCGGAGCTTAAAGCTTAATTCGGAGTTTGCCAAGCTGTGAGTCTTGACAAACTGGTGAATTTCCGGTCTCTTTTAGGAGGATCATGATAAGACCTTAAATATTTAGATTCTTCTACAATGTCAAAAATGGGATTTGAATTTTAAATCTTATTAATCCATATGGTAGCAACAAAACAAAATGCGCAATACGCAGACAAGCGACACAATTCTCAGCCCACCTTATATAAAAAATATTTACAAGATTTTCTGAATTCAGTTTACGTGCTCATTAATTACAAAACGACTTATAATCATTAATGTAAGCATTCAGAATATTTAATAATAAAAGTTTTTTTTACCTCATAAATCCTCATTTTGGAAGAATACGTAATATTATCCTGAAAGAAATTAAATGCCCTGAGGCTGAAATGTGTCTCAGTAGATACGGTTTCTAAAGAATGGGAAATAATGTATTAAAATCTGAGAATCCTTGCCATAGATCAATACCTATATTTCCACCTCTGAGAAAAAATGACTACTTCGTCTCAAGCATGATTTTGATCTGTTAAATTTGTATCGCCAAGATAAGGATATATCTCATACCTAGTGAAAATTATGTTTGATTCTACGCTATGTTTTTTAAACATGTACAATGAATTGCACGAATTGAATACCAAATGAATTGAAAAATTACTAATGAAACTGCAAAAAAATTCTGAATATATATATAATATAATTTCTTTGGAGTTATTCATTATTTTCCATAATTCAAACAAATTATATTAATATATATACATTCATTTAAAAAATCGAGAAGAAAATACAAAATTACATTTAGCATCACTAGATTTCATAATTTCTCTAAGATATTTATTTATTTACCTTTCATTGGGAGATTATCATCGGTATTCACCACAACGTTCTTATCCGCATTTACCTGGGATAATGTAGAGAAGATGAAAATAAATCTTTCAGCTATATACAAATGGCATCAAAAATTTAAATTTAGCATAATTTTTGCCATCATACAAAATAGTTCTCATAAATACTTTTTAAAAGAATGTCTTACATAATTTGGAGAATACATGCAATTCACAATACATTATGCTGATTTTAAACACTTATTAAGTAATGTTTCTTATAAATAGAAAAATTTGACAAATTTTTAATTAAAATTTTTTTATTAAAGTGAGGCTTACAGCAGAAATTTCTCACGGTGCCCAGGTGCAGCAAATATAAATTATTGGAATAATTTAGATCAAAGAATTTCAACTTGGCTGGAGAAAGCTAGAATCTATGGTAGTACATTAAAAAGTAGTATACACTTATACGGTATAAGCAGTATTAACATCCAGTTATATGTTTAGCGTGCTTTAGAAAAAGCTTTAATTCCACGTCAAATTTTTCTCAAGAATTTCATTATGAGAAGAATAGGATTTATTACCAAGTAATAAATCACCACCTTATTTTCAGTAAGATAACTCCACATAAGAATAGTGAAACTCTTCATTTTTATTATGAGTCAGATGATTCTGTAAATATTAACTACCATTCTTTTTAACTGATTGACTCACATCTTCGAAAATGATTTGCTCGTTTACTTTACACTATTTTTTGTCAGTTGTCTACAGGTATTAGAGATGTGTGTACAAATTTCATTGCAATAAACCGATTATTAATCGGAAAATGAACAAGATTTACATTTATAATTTAATTTTTGGATATTAGTGTACTAAGGAATGCATAGAAAATGAATCACAAACCCTATTGAATACTTTTAAATATATCAACATGGGTAATATTTCCTAATAACAATGTATGTGTGTGGACAAAAAAATCAACTGTAATAGAAAATATCAATAAATTGAAGATAATTTAGGGCCTTTCTTTCAAACTATCATTCATCATTCAAACTGAGAACCTATTAACATCTTTCTACCATTAATAAATACGTTGAAGTATCTCTGGTTGATATTTTTGTTATCTTTAATTATTTACTTTTTCGCAATTATGAAATATATCTTAATATTTATCATAAAAAATAAAACACATGCCTCTTTTAAAACCATCCACAAAAATTTGAAAAAAAAATGTTTAATTTTTTCTAAATATGATAATTTGTCGAATTATGAATGTTGATAATATTCCTTCTTTTTTTTTTGCCAATAAAGGCTTTATCAGACTGAAAATTATCATTTCAAACTGAAACGAACGTCAAAACCCTGAAATGACGTCAAAGTTTCCAGTCTGATAAACTAAATATCTGCATGTTATAGTTAGATTTTCCTACTTCTTTCACTAATAAAATACGTCTTTATCAGAGTCATACCCTATTGATTGAATTTCAGTCGCAATATGTTTTTTTCAGACTCTATTGTATATATTTTTCAACCTAGTTGAAACATAACAATTGAGAAATCTCTCATAGACACAGATAACTTAAATCTGAACAGTCGGTTGCCACCCAGCTACAAATGTAGATTTGACGATGAAACAGCAGGCGATTAGCGCTCATATGATCAGCAATCGTTTCGGGACATTTGTACTTGGTTGGTGACTTCGTCACATTTTCATAAATCTGCAAGAGTCAAAATATGAATAAAGGAAGAGAGAAAATAATAACTTTCCTATTCCTTTACACATATATTAGGCTGCCATCTATGCATAAAAGTGAAACTACTTCTTTTGTATGTAAATTGTATTTTATAATTTTTGAATATAAAGAAATATGTGCTTTCATGCCATCACAATAAATTTAAATGATTTTTGGATATGAATCATATGTGTAGTACTTAAAATGAAACCATTATAAAGCAACAATAAAAAAAGCAAAACTTCTTATAGTATAGGGAAAAAAATACTTACCGGTTTTGGGAAACCTTTACCTATTTCTGGAAAAATGTATCTGTCAATAATGGGTTGACGTCTTCGGCTATGATTAGCTCTAAATATCAAAAAATTATTGGTTTTAATATTAAAGAGTGTAAAATCATTCTAATATATTTCGGTCATTTCCTTAAGTGAAGTTTCTTAATTTAAATGTCTTCCAGGTGAAGCATTATAAAACTTTTTCCACTCACAAATCCATTTAACTTTGGAAGAATATGGATCAGAATAAAATTCATTCAAATTTATATGGGTTTATGAGTACATTTTGATATCTTCTCCACTCATGAACCTTTCTAAATTTGGAGGATTATTGATCTGAATAAAACTTTTCCATGAAACCATAAACTTAATTGTATGAAAAATGTATAGTTTTAATTTTTTTTCTTAATTTATGTATCTCTTAATCAAGGTAATCTGAGAAAAAATTTCTCTCAATAATCCATAAGAATTCGGAAGAATATTGATCTGAATGAAATTCTCTTAATTCTTCTTATTAGTATGAAGATATAAACAAAATCAAGATAATAATTAATCAAGATAATTAAAATTGAAACATGATTATAAATGCAGGTATTTGTTAATTTAATGAACTCAATTCATTATCAGGTAATGCAAACGAATTGATCATCTTCAGTTTAGTTTTATCATGACTTTACCTTTCGAGGTTGAAAATGGAAATGTTTAAATAATCATTTTCCTATATGAAATGAAGTATTGTCTCTTGCTTTATAGCTCCAACAGTTTTATTCTTATTTTTACATTAAAATTTAAATTTGCGTTTACAAATTTTCTTTCTCAAAATTAATGTCTAATACTCAAATTCCGTTATATAAAAAATTATTGATGTGAATACAAGTGACACTAAATATATTCAACATCGACAAATTTATTGAATTATTTAAATAAATGTAGTTATTTATTTTATTATTATTATTATTGTATTACATTAACGTAGTTTCATTTTCATAATTAAAATTATTCTTAGTAGCTCTTTCTCACTTCCGTAATGAATAATTTTGCGAAAATCATTTCTCAAGACAATACAGGTGATATAAAGTTTTTTTAAATACTTTTTTCTTTGAAAAACTAATATTTTATTTGAAATTATTTGAAATGAATTCAAGAAAATTACTGGCATATATTTAATCTAATTTTAAGAGTAAACGAATTTGCTTTAAAGAATTGTCGTTTTGAAAATACGAAAATGAAATTAGCAAAAGCACACAATATCCAAAAATCATTATATAGTTTTCAATCGAAAGAATAAAACATAAACGTTTATCCACACATTTGAATTTTGTAAATTTCATATCGAAATTTGAACTTAGGATTCAAATTTAAATAATTTTAATTAAAAGTAATTTATATTAAATAAAATTAAATAAATAATTAAAAAGTAATTTGTATTAAATATAATTAAATAAATAATTAAAAGTAATTTTTATTAAAACTGATTTCCTTCAATATGATTAATAATTATTTATATATGCAAAGTTTCTTTTCAAAAAACTTGATGGATCTCAAAAAAACCCATTTGGTTTGTACGTGCATGAAACATTATCACATTTAAACTTATCAAAGTTTATAAGTATTGAACGCAAGATTGATGTATGTGAATTACTTCGAAATGATTCTTGGCGATCTAGTCTCAAGTAATTCCTTTACTTCTTCCAAAGTCATGAAGAATAAGATGTCTTCTTCGGGAATGCGCCCTTCCAGAACCATCAGTTTGGCGAGAGTCCTGCATTCTTTACGCCACTTGTTCACGACTCGCATAAGAATAGACTGCCAAATATAGTTTCATAACAAAGGAAATCTGTTATTCAGATAAAATATTATATTTTTCAATTGTTCCTATTTTTTTTAATCGTAAGACAATGTTTATTTGACACTATATTAATCATGAAAATATTTCAACGTTTAAAGACACTATAAAAAATAGATTTTCATGATTAATATGATACATGTCATGAATTTGAATAGTCATTATATGGACACTTCAAGATTTAATGCTATTCAAATTCATGACACTGTATTAATTATAACAATCTTTCCTGTTGATTGCGCTTCCTTTTAATTAAGGATAGTTTTATAAAATTAAAATCTTTTATTTAATCTAATGGACACTTTTTCAAAATTAAAGATAAGCACTAAGGAACAGTCATTAAAATATTTTTTGCAGACATCAATTTTTCAACTTACTTAGCTGAAATAAGCCTATTGAGTTTTCAAACTGCAGTTAGTTTTTTTTTCTACTACATAAGAATCTATTTCCTACGACTTTTCTGTATGCATTTAGTGCATCCGGGATGGAGGAGAAATTCGCAGAAAACAAGACGCGTTCTTCTTATGAGGAAAGGTCAGATACTTGCGATTTGGCGACTTTGCAAAGAACACATATCGGTTAACTCAATTGAAGGATTTTAGTTTTGAGGCATCCAATTAGGAGAAACAAAGTAAAATACTTCTAATTTTATACAGTAAATGTGACAAGATAACAGGATATAACAAGAAAAATATATTCAATATAGAGCATCCTCGTCTACCGCCAGTTTTATGTTCACAGGCCATTCAACAGAAATCCCAGTGCTAGTTATTTTGATGATGAATATTCATTGAGATATTTTATTTTGATGGTGAAGCGTAGTAGAAAAATGGTACCGATTTTAGAATTAAAGATAATTCGTTTCGTAAGGAATCTTATTGGCAAGAGATGAATAATTTCGCCTTGACAAAGGATGCTTTAGAATTCTTAGAAGTCAAAGCTGAAGTTGTTTTTCACATCCAAAATGATGCTGATAAAAGATGAAGGGATATGGTTACATACCGTTCAGAGTTACAGACGATGACGGATGATTATTTTACTGATATCAAATAATTATAAATTTAAAAGAAAGGCGCGGAAAACACATAGCACGATTCTACTTGATGACAAAAAATAAAATTGTACAAAATAATTTAAACTAAAATCCCGAAAATTTACTATGAAGCTTAAAAACCAAGTTAGTTAAAATAGACTACTAAAATATCTTGGGAGAAATATTTAAAAAAAATGAAGGATTTATTAAATATGAATTTGTAAAATATAAATTTGGATAGTTGACATTTTCCAATTTAAAAAATATATATTTAATTACCTTCGAACATTCTCTGTTCTGTACAGCTTTTCGACTTAGTGGCAAAATCATCTTTAACAATAATCTGAAAAGGATTGAGAAACTGTTAGAGATTCATAGATTAAAATATGTAATAATGTTTTAAAAAAACCACGTGTTTTTTTTTTACTTACTTGGAGATATAATTAAGTGGAACTTTCAACTGAGAAATTAATTTCTCGAAATCTTCCTGCTTTTTCTTAGGTTTCTCTTGAACGACGTTGCCGACTAGATTCTATAAAAAGAAGATAAATAAATAATAATAAAAAAAAAGAAAAAAAACAGAGGATGATATAAGCTTGAAACACTATCTGTAGTTTCAGTTTTGGGATATTCTGCTAATTCTCTGCATGCTGGTAAGAGATGTATTAGAATGTATTTATAAATAAATCATAAATATTATTGTCATTATTTCACATTATGTTCAATTTTTTCAAAACAATTCCTTTTATTGAAAATTTATATTCATTTCTACCTTTTTAATGGAAAATTAATATTGAACCTTCTGTAAATATTATTCTATTTAATTCTAAATCGTTTCCAATGCAGGAAATTTAGTAATATGTAAAATAGGTATTCGAAATCATAGTGCGTGCAATGTGTAAGGATTGAGCTTTCAAAAAGTATATTGTGGGATCTGTTGGTAAATCTTTCACTATTCAAACATATCACTTCACAAATATTTTAATCAGCTGCCACCACCACATTTCGGCTTGCTTTTTTAGTTAATTGCTGTATAAATCCAACCACTGTCCACTATGTCTATAATTAGAATAAATTATTTTTGTTGTTCAATTTATTTTACAAAATAACTCCGTCTTACACCAACATCTAATGTTCCTGCGTTTTTGTATATAATTGATTTGATAGCATGACCTTAATTTATGTTTGCTAGAGACATCAATTCACCAAGAATAATTATCACAAACTACATAATCATTATATTATTAGAACCTAAATACAATATATTGGTTTGGATGTTCAAGGCATACTTGAAATTTATAAACATTTAGAATAACTTATCGCCTCGTGAAATCTATATTTATGCTTATCACAACCCTATTAAAACACTATTTATACTTGTTAACTAAGGTTTGTTAAAGCATTATAAATTCTTTGATATTTCTAGAAATAGTATGCAATTTTTAATATACTATTTATAGCTATTTTAAATTTGTGCAAGTATTTAAAAATATAACAAGTTTAATAAGAAAATAAATTGATATATACCTGCAATAATCGTACAAGGGGTTGCTGATCTGATTCCCATGCTAATGAATAGACATCAAACTGTAAAATAAAATCAAAGTTTAATTATTAATTAAATTTATTAACGTTAAAAATAAATCGTAAGAGCTTTATGGAACACAGTATAGCTTCATACATGATTGGAAGTTCTAAGCAAATTAATATTGTTTCACATTTTATGGTGACTCTGTTTGCAGATGGTAATCTTTCTGCATTTTATTGTATGTGCATTAAGCAAAATGCAAAAAATTGCACTCAAAAATGTTTTTATTTTTCTGCTTTATAATTTATATTGCAAAAATATCTTCGTATACCATTCAGTTGTAAATAAGCCCTATTACTTCAAAGAAATATTATGAAGATTACGATATAATAAAAATGTTCGGAATCAATCGCTGAAACTCAAATACCAATAATCCACTGTAATCTTAATCAAATCATGGCAAGGTACACCGTTATTCCTGGTAATAAGAGTTCGCTATAATAGTATTAATCATGAAGAATCAAAGTAACTGGCTTTTCAAAAACTTCTGTACAAAAAAACGAAAAAAAAATATGAAACTTGACGAATTTTACCATAAAAAAAAGAAAAAGAGACATATTAATGCAATTGTCATATTTGTTATTGTTATATCCACTTAGGTAATAGTTTTTTTCTGCCATTTAATATATATTAATTTTAGTTTCATATATAATTTCAAAATACACATACTTTGTAAAAAGACAATGTTTTGACTTCAAGATAATGCAAATTTCAAAATTCAATAAAATTATGAATGGGTTTTGGAATATTTATATTAAAATAGATAATAACATATATTCCATTCAAAAATTATCATATCCTTTAATTTTTTTATAAAAAATGCTTGAATGGTAATTATTTACAATTTATTGATTGGTCATAACCTTAAACTGAATTATTTTATTCAAATATCACTTGATCATTCTTCTAAATGATATAAGTAAAACTGGGTCAATACTATCGCTTGCTTTGTATTTTCCTTTCTGTTCAACAGATTTCAATTTAACACCGTTTCATCAAATAGTATGTCTAGAAAGCACTTTGTCACGTTTTACATTGAATTTATTTATAGTTTTTCGTTCCATCCTCATAATTCTGTTTAATATTTGGTTCATTTATGAATGCTGGGACTGCTTCGTAATAATTTTTTTCTTTAATGTATATCAGTGTTTGTTGAGCGAAATCTACAGACTACACTTTTGACAGCATATTAGTTAAAGGTTAATATTTATCAATTATACGCGATTCAATAGATGGCGCCAAATTCGATATAAATCCAGTCACTGTATTAAAAGAAATGTTAGAAAATGTGTATGTTTCAAGAGACTTGTGTATTTCGGCCTCAAATTCCAAGTTCATTAAGATTGCAATTTAACTCGTGATAAAATAAATATTGTTTAGTCAATATGTAGAATAGTTATTTAATTATGTCTGCTACGCATGGAAATGTAGTTATTTTTGGTCACATAGGAAAATTATAAAAATTTTAAATGTATAATTTTGATATTTATAATACAAAATGAAGTACGTGTTGTTTCGGAGTCAGCGTATTGAAATTTTTTATAATATTACTGTTTCATTACTATTAACGTCTCTCAATATTTATTATTTTATCTAAAAAACAAAAAAGAAAACCATTATAAAGACATCAAAATGTTTACAACTAATTTTGGCCTCAGGATTTACCAAATCATTTTTAAAAAATGGTTTATGGCATTCTATGTATGATTTTTTTACAGACATAATGAAAATTACTTCAAAATTTTGATATTATTAGCAAAGGAAAATCATAAGAATCGTACTTCTCTCAAACATCTATGACCATGCTTCTTCAAAAATTCCTGGTACTTTTCTCCAGCAGTAGTTGTTGATGCTTGTAACCATGCCAAGGCTTCCTGACAGTTTATAAAAACACCAATAAGTCTGCGTGCGTATATATGCGCATGTAGTTTGATTTTATCATTGTATTAAATATATTTGTTATTAAAAATGCTTTGAAGTATTTACCTCCGTTTTCATACTTTTGAAATCTTCTGGTTTTATTTCTTTCGAAATGAAGAATGATAATCTCTAATACGGAAAAGTATATTAATTAAAATTATGTTCAATACTTATTCATTATCAAAATATTAACAATCTTTTAAGCAAGACAATCAATTAATTAAATTCTTTTCCTTACTGAAAATAGAATTTACATATAATTTATCAAATCTAACTATTAATAAATTATATATAGACTAATTTTTTCCATCGAATTAATCATTTCAAATATCAAATATTCATTTTAAAAATTTGAAGATTTCTATTTTTAATACTAATTAATGCAATGGGACTTTACATGCTATATCATCAATCCTTTTCAATTTTGTATTTTGTGACCCCTTAGAATTTTCAAACCGAGAGCTCTCTGTTTCTCTGTATTAGACTCTATTTTATGCTGTAATTGGTTTCATCACTTAACCTCTTTACTATTCTTATGCATAACATCTAAGACTATAATATGGCCATTTTGAGGAGTTTTAAGGATGGGTCATTTTATGTTTTAAAATGACAGTATCTTTTGATAAGAAAACAACAACGTATCTTCTAGAATATCAATTAATCAATTAAATTATGCTTTTCTGTTTCATTCGCATCTCATTTTTCACTCCATGTATATCAATAATACAACAGGCATGACTTGATTTTAGCTGAATCTTAGTTATCAGGCGACATTTCATAACACCTATTCCGATTTAAATTTTTAAAGAATTTAAGCTGTTTGTCTTTCACGCTGAAAAGCGACTTCTAATTTTAGAGAATATGAGAATATTTGAGAAGAATTCGAAATTTTCATAAAAGGCAACTAAACTAAACTACGAGGGTGGGTAAAAAAATTTCCGGCCTAACAAAGAAAAAAAATATGCTTAATGAGTGCTTTATTTTTCAACGTAGCCTCCTTCTACACTTGGTTTAATGGTGCGGCAGTGCTCGGACCCCGTCTCTGTAAGAGCGTTTTTCTAAGGCATCAAAGTAGGCATTCGTAGTTGAGATAATTTCGATATCAGAATATAATTTCCTTCCAGCCATAAATTTTTTCAGGTTGTGGAAGCGGTTGTAGTCCAATAAGGTCATATCAGGAGAATAGGGTTCTCGAGGAGGAATTTCAAACTAAGTTCATGAAGTTTTGCCATCACAATGACAGCCTTGTAGACGGGAGCATTATCCTGTTGAAACGGGACTTTCTTCTTGGCCAAACCTGGTCTTTTTTTCTTTGATTTTGGAATCCAATTTTTCCAAAAGATTATTATAATATTCAGAATTGATAGTCATGCCTCTTTCTAAATAACCCAATAATAAAATTCCCATAACGTCCCGAAAAACTTTTGCCATAATCTTTCCAGCAGATGGCGCAGTTTATTGCTTTTTTTTTGGTGCTGATTATTCCTTTGCTGTCCACTCTTCTGATTGCTGTTTGGTCTCTGGCGTATAGCGATCGATCCATGTCACATCCAAAGTAAGGAACTGCCGCAAAAAATCAGTTGGGTTTGAATATTGCAGCTCCGATATTGTCATGAGATGCAGTTTTTGATTCAAGGTCAGCAAACACGGCGCCCATCTTGATGACAACTTTCTCATAACCAAATTATCGATTAAATAAGAAATGTTCATTTTTTTCTATACCAATAGACTCAGCAACCACTGTCAGTTTTAGTCGGTGATCAGTCATAATATTTTTGTCAACTTTTCTAAGAATTTCCTCTGGAGTGGCTGATTTTGGTCGTCCATAACGCTGCCCATCCAGAGTGCTTATACAACCACTTTTAAAGTCTGCAACCTATGTTTTAATAATTGTAAATGAAGGAGCAGATTCCCCTAGTGTAGCATATAGTTAAGTTTTAATATCCGTTGGAAATAAGCCTTTTATAAAAAATATTTTATCAAAGCTCACACTTCAGTTTTTTTCCATACTCGGTTAAAAACAAAAGAAGAAAGTTTTAAAACAGCACAGTATAAAAATAACCAAACACAAATCTTTTGAAATGCACAAGAAATATTAAACAATGATGGCACATTGAAGTATTTTATTCAAAGTAATTCTGGGAGCGCCACCTCTAGATCAAGTAGTAAACTTTTCATCCCATTAAAAACGTATTCTGTAATTACAAAAATAAAACGCAGCCTTAAATTCAAAACTTGGATACAGAAAACAAAGCAATAATTAGAAAATATATATATATGTTTTGCCAATATCGAAAATTATGAAAGATGAACAGGAATCAGTAGATGGAAAACAGTCCTTGAATTTGTCAGAATGATTTTGGATAAGCTTGAGAATCGTTAATGAACAATTACCTCCATTGCTGCTGGAACATCTGCACTTTCAACATCACTTGATACCAGCAATTTAGAAAAATCACTATAAACATCGGCATTGATTTCTATTGGAAAATGAATTTTAAAATTTAGAAATAAATATTAAATTAAGATCATTTTATTCTGTTAGTCTCAAAATCAGTATATGTTAATCTTAAATGAGGTACAGAAAGGAAAAATGCTTACAGTTTCATAAAAATAGAAAGATAAAATAAAAGTTTATTTTTTCTTCAGGAATCTTAAGACATCATGCTGTTGCTTAAAGGTTATCGTGTAAATATTTCTTATACCTCTGTTCTTGAATTTTTTAAAAGTTCCTTTTAGAGTTGCTAATATAAAAATTTATTTTGTTAATCACTTGTTGTATTATTATGATTTATTTTGATTTTTCCTGCAGAAGTAATTTCTAACCAAGTCTCAACAAAAAATGATTTCCCATAAATGTGATTTATTTAAAGTGTCTAAAAAACTTTTCAGCTTTGATTTGAAACATTGAAAATTAAAGCAAAAATACCATGAACTTTTGATCAAAACTGATGTGGAAATTTCAATTTCGAATGCTAGAAATTTAACAGTTGATATTTTAAGCAATGATTTTAAATCTTCCTTTTAAATGCAACTAAAGATAAATAATTAACATGCCAAAGATGTAATATATATGTTTAAAATTAACATGAGATTTTTATTACTATTCCTTTTCTTTAATTAACCACTATTATTTGATTAAAGCTCTGACTTCATTGTTACAAAACAAAATATTATTTAATTCAGGACATCCCTTTTGAAATTCTGTTTTCATAAATTACGAGAAAATTTTGAATAATTAAAAATGACTTAAAGATCTCAGACAAATTATTTAATTCGGCTTCAATAAAATATAATTTCTTCTAAATCAGGATTATTTCTTATTTATAGTATCAAATCCATTGTTAAAAATAAAAATAATTAAAATTGCTTAAATGATCAAAAATGGGTTTCTTATACAATATACATTTGTTTTATTATTTTTTTCTACTAACAACTCCGTTTCCTTTATCATCATCTGAGCATAAAAAAGATAATTTATTATGTACCCTTAAAGATATTTTACTTAAATATTTTGTCAGAATTGTTTTTTTAAAAACAAACAAGTTCAAATGCCTACTTTGTAGATCGTATTTTGTCGCCTATATATTTATTTTTGAATACGATGACTTGAAGCAAGTAGATGTAGTAAATTAGGTAGATGAAGGTTATTATGCTTTATTTACGCAAAAAAATATAGATTTCCGTCAACATTTAGACCAAACGTGAGTAGGATTAATTGATTTAATCGTCATTAATCACCGTATTAACACACATATATTGTACTATATACTAAAATATTAAATAATCTTCATAATAGTGCATGCCATTGTTAAATATTGCATAGTGTAAAATAATATCGCACTATAATGTATAATATTGTGTAGCAGGTTGTGCTATTTAGGCATAAAAGTATAGTGAGTCAAAAATGAAATTAGCTAGTTGAAAGACTTTTGTCAAATTGTTTTAATACTACAATAATAGATGTGCATGAAACTTTGGGCCAAATCAGCAAATTTACTGCCTGTGGGTTTGATTATTTTTACTTAGAGGTTTCCAAAAATTTCAAAAAATAACGAGCAAAATAATTGAAATTTGACAAGTAGTCTTGGAACGATGTTATTATTATTATTATTATTACCCTAGAGGAAACCAACCAAATAAGATTTATAACTAAATAATATTCAATAGGCATGAAAAAAATCAAAGACAAGTGGGAAAATGTTAAGAAAAGGGGAAAAGAAGACGTTAACATACGAGGTGAGCTAAAAATATGCTAAAAGTATGCATATTTTAGTGCCAATGATGGATTTGTACTAAGCTAATCATTATGAACATTTAAAATCATTCTTTTTGAATGATGATATCATTTTATCGGTGTTGTAGAGCTATCATTGTTCGTGTCAAAAACTTTTATTCTGAGGAATATTTTGGCATCAAGATCATAAATTCCAGTTTTGTGTTTGGTGAAATTGAAGATTTTTGTTATAAGACAGAGAGTAAAAGGGGGGGGATCACTTTTGTTCACACAATAGGTCTTAATTATGATAACTTAAGCCGCATTTATAAGGACAGATCTCAAAGAGGCCTTGGTCCCCATAACTGAGATAGATTGTTATCTTTAAAATTAAATCCGCATAGATTGGATCATAAAATTGCAGATCATACAATTAAAAATACAATGGCATTCTGATAAGGTTGGAAATTTATTTTAATTCATTACATTGACATTCCCACCGAGGGGCACCTCAGATATGAGGATGAGAAGCTTCCGGCATAGTGGCTGGTTCTCGCTTTTCCGGATGAATACGAAATAGTAGTGGTCACATAACTCCTACCGTTGATAGGACGTACTTTTCATGGGAAGGGTTGTACCGTGGTGAGTAGACCTTAGGACTCAAACTTAGTACCCACTAGTGCTGCTGTAGTGGCTGTCCGGTCAATCAGATAAATCCGAGTGTCTTTCTTGTGGATCGGGGTGACCGGTTATAGTCACTATATGATCAAAAAGAGAACACGCCATATTCTGCACTTATCTGAATCGAAAGGAAACACTCCGCTGATTGAAATCGTATTTAAATAATACGAACCTTGCAAAATGCTTTCAACTACAGATTTTTCCCTTACCTCCAACTGCCTTTTGTAGAATTCCGAATATCACCATATTCAAAAGCGAAGAAGTTTCAGACAAAATTATGTGAGATCCCATGGCCTGAAATATTGAGAAATCGCAAGATGGGAATGATTTTTACATGTTAGGAAAATTCAACAAATTCTTCATATAAAAAACTATTTTGTTTTTACCAACCAAGGTTAAGTCTGAGAAATTGTATAACAAATGATGAAACAGTTCTTCAGAGTTATTGTATTTGATAGAAGACAAAGCATATCCTTTATAATCCTTAGTAAGTCGTTTTAATGTCAATCTGGCACCATAAAATATCTAAAAGAAAAGAATTTTGATATAATTATTTAATGTCTTAAAAATAAAAAAAAATGATATCATCTTAGATTTATTATTTCTTCTTACCCTATAAGTTATTTTGAAGTACACTTTTTTGTCCAGTAGTTTCACATGGCCATCAGTGTATCTTTCTTTTGCCATTTCTAAAAGTTCTTCGTCGTTTATTATTCTTCCGAAAAATGCTAGAGCATTAACTTGTGCTCGGGATATATTCTCACTCGCATGCTTAAAGAGCTGAAATTGTAACATAAGTTTAGATGATACTTACAGTATATTAAATAGCGTACAATGATTACGATGCGAATGTATAAATAATATATTTATACAATAAAGAATTTGGGCAAAGATTTGACATATTAATTCCAAATATTCTATGGAATTTAATTCTAGGCAAGTCAGAAATAATCCGCAATTGTTTAAAAGTAATCAATTTCATCGGTTAAATAAATGCATTATTTCTACACAAAAGGTCTCCTGCAATTTCAAGACATTTAGTCTCATTGCCAAAATGTTTGTGATATTAGTTGTCCAGAAGTTTATTCAGACTAGTCCAAAGAAAGGGTAAAGTTGAGCAAAAAAATCATTTATATATCACATCTTGGTTGTATTGTTCAAAAGAAAAACGATGATTGAAGAATGATTTCTGAATTCTAAAACCATTTGTGCCTCCATATTATGTAGAAAATTCTTCAAATTTTTTCGGTATCTGCAAGATTAGCCAATTAGATGAAATAACTGAATTTTCAATGTTCCTTCTCATTGATAATTTCTAGAATTGTTATGACTTCTTCAAATGGCTTTTACACTTCCATTTTAAAAGTATGGATCAGAGCTGAATCATAATAGTTGCGTTTGAAAAAGGGGATCAGCTGCTTTCATTGCCTGTACGGTTCATCAGCATCAGATTGGTCATAGTCTGGATGTTCTATATGGTCAGATGTTCCTCCCGGATGTTATTGGTTATCATAAAAAATAATTCTATCAAGTTCATACTTCGCTCAGGTAACCACAATATAACAGACTAAGAAGTCATCTCAGTAGCCACATATCTCATAGAAGCTATTTCTCTATTTAAAGATCAGATAGGTTTTGACCTACTTATGTATATCGATATATCGTTGAATTATGTTATCTTATAATAGCATTTAAAACAAACAACAATTCCTTTTACTATGAAATACTTGGATCTATTCAAAACCTTGAATACATAAAATAGGCCCTCAAGTCGATTCTATAAATGTTGAAATGCATGTTCTAAAAACATGTCTAAGAAATAAAATAAATGGAAGACGGCAATATTTTCTTTGTCGTCTGTGTTTTTATGATCATTATTCAAAAAGGAATTTTCACTTCTGCAAACTATTGCGCTTTGCAGTTGGTCTAGTTACTGAAACTTTTCTTGCTTTTCCTCGATACAGAAAACAGTTTTTGCAATATTCTTTGAAAATCCTTCGTGAAAGTAGTAAACTCCCATATATTAAAGTAAAACTAAAACTTCACCTTCAATTGACATTCAAGTGCTACAAGATAGCTTTTACTAATAGCAATACTTTCCCTTATGAATTATAGATTTAGCTTGTTAAAATCGGATTAAATCGAATTATTAAAGAGCAAGAGTTATCAAATCAATAATACTTTTCATTAAAAATCAAAGATAAATTTTTAAAATTAATAATATTATCATTGAAATAAACATTTCCCTTTTGTTGAAAATTCTTTTGTTAACATAATTTGAACAATAATTTATAATAACATAAAATCGAATTTTATATCGAATTGGTCTATCAACAAGAAAAATTAAGAACCTTTAAAAATATAATAATTATTACGAATTACAATAACTGATTTTATATCCATTTCCAAAAATATTTTTGGCTTAATATTACTAAAATAATACTCTTAAAGCTTAAATATTAAAACAACTTACATCGACGCAAAAGAACATGGCATGGCGGTACATTGAAATCAAACCTCTTGGGTAATATCTTGATAGATTTCCTGGATTATAGCTTAAAAAGCGTTTACTCTAAATAAAAATTTATAATATTAAAAATACTAACACTTTTAACAGCATTAAAATTTTAAAAAAATGCTTCTGAATTTATAATACTAACTTGCAGGTTGAGAATACAAAATTTAAAAACAAATGATCGATGTTTCAATCGGAAAAATATGATCAATATCATAGTTTCTAAATGTAATCTTAAAAATCCTTTTGCTTTGTAAAGCAAAAAATTATTCAAGTTTTTTTTTAAACTTTTCTGCAAAGAAATTACAATTAAAGAAAATAATTTAACTTATTTTAGTAGATGAAATTAAGACAAAGAAATTTCGAAAATAAAGATTAAAAAATAATACAACCAAAAGAATTAAAGCACGTGTAGATCTGAAATTTTCTGATGCTGATCATTTTTACATAGTATTCTGAAGCATGTGCCCGCCATTTATTTATTTATTTAACTAATTCTATCGAGCTATTATTTATTAGCTCGAGTGTGTTTAATTATTTTCAATTTGAGAAAGTAAGCGTAAAATCACCATTATATATTTTATAATATGGAAATATTTAAAAAAATTTTTAGAATTTTAAAAGTAAATTATATTGCAGAAAATTAAATACCACAGCAGGATTTAACACTAACACAGAATGTATGAAATGAATGAAATATTTCATACGTTACATGCAAATTCTGAAAACTCGAAATTAAAATACATCGTAAGTGAAAATAAATGTTTAAGAAGATGTGATTTAAGACTCATTTCGTCAATTGCATGAATTTCTTGATACTGTAAATTTGAAGAGCATTATATTTTCCTTTTTAAAATCCAATAGTATCTTTCTAACATTATAAATTTATTATATATACAGTATCTCTCTAACATTATAAATCTATAATATTTGTAAGAACCTTCTAACAATATCAATCCATAATATCTACAATATCTTTTTAACAGTATAAATCTGTAATATAAACAGTATCTTTCTAACAATATAAATTTATAATATCTACAGTACATCTTTCTAATAATATAAATTTATAATATCTAAAATATATCTTTCTAACAATATATATCTAAAATATCTACAGTATGTCTTCCAAACAATATAAATCTATAATATCTAGAAGCATTCAGATTTATTTTACAAAATTTTCCTTATTTAATATTTCAACAAAATTTGATTCATGATTTAATAAATAATAACATAACTATGTAATGAGTAAAAATGTTTAAACAAAATTTTAAAATTTTATGAACAAGCAAGATCGCATCAAATATTAAAAATATGAAATTTCTTATAATTTTTATTTGAAACTTCAGGGCTATATTGAGTAGTAAGCATATTGTTTGTTAATTTTTTGGAAAGCGAATAAACCAATTTATTTTAATTTCACATTTATTAGTAAATTAAATTAATTCAGAAATAACGCTCTATAATTCAAACAAATAAATACTATAAAACAAAAAAAAAATCATGAAATAAAGATGATATTTAACATTTATGATTTCCTTTTTTTTTAATTACAGCATATTAACAAATAACTTTCCTTTTAAATCAATGCCATGCAACGAAGTTTAATTTTAATGTGAAATTCCATTAAATAACAACATTTATTTTAGTGTGTATAAAAACAGTTTTTAATGTACAGGCTCATAATGTATTAAAGAACTTGTTTTTAAATTTTGATCAATTTTATTTCATAGCTCATTATAATAAATATTATCGTATCTGAATATCAATTTCTTTTGAAATTCCTAATAAAGTCGCGTCTTTTGCATGGAACTAGATTTTATTTAATAATCTTCTCTAAGAAACAAATAATTATTTCTTGAAATCATTAAAATAGAGCAATTTAAAAAAAAACACCACAAATGTTTCAAATTTGAAAACCTTTGCTCATCAAGAAGTGGGTGAAAAATCACCTATTAAATCCATTCTAACTAACATGAAAGAAATCAAGTTAAAATAAGGTGTTAAATTTACCTGAAACACTGTTTTGAAGTACTTTAAAGTGATATCTAAACCTAAAGGAGACGTAGCGCCAGGTAGAACTTCTCTAAGAAAAATAAATAACAGTGTTAAAACAGTGCTAAATATAATTTCAGAAATAATAAGTGGTATTTAAGATAAAATTGAATAATAAATCTACGGCAAGTTATTATAAAGGGAGTCATTATTATGCGAAATAATTAATGACTTTTAGTTTTGCAATATAAAGATTTAACCGATTACAGGATTTTATAGAAGTAAACACTAACCCAACATTACACATTGCAAAAAAATCGCCTTCACACAGGATTTTATAGAAGTAAACACTTACCCAACGTTACACATCGCAAAAAATTCGCCTTCACACAGGATTTCATAGAAGTAAACACTTACCCAACGTTACACATTGCAAAAAATTCGTCTTCACAACGTAGCGGAGCATCAAATTCATGATCAATTTCAAAATCTGTTTCTCCAATCCCACTTGTGACAGGGCGCGACTGAAAAATATTAGTATTGTTTAATAATTGATTACCAAAGATCAAATAAGATACTAAAGAACAAAATTTTCAAAATTACCATTTTAATCAGTGGTTCTCAAAATTTATTTGCAAAACAATTGCAATAGTAATTTAGAGCCACTCCTATTCTCAAAATTCTTGTTATTTATTTTCCATTTTATCTGGAATATAAATAATTTATATCTTGCAGTTGCTTATGTTTACTTACCAATTCTTAGATTAAAAATTTAAATTTTGTTAGTTTAACTCAGTTAATTTATTTTGTTTCTAAATTTATTATCATATTTTTATACTTTAACAATGATCATTCTATGAAAAATATATTATAAGTTAAAAAAAACATTTATGAAATACACAGATATTTCTTTTCTTTTAAATCATTGCTATATTTGACTATCTTGGAATTTATTGAATGTGTATCCGAATTTCAACCAGACTCCTATGTTTATACGGTATGTGGTTCCATTTTTGAATGTGCATGTTTAAAGCATTATTATACATTATAATTTTAAATTTTAATTATTACATATAATTTTACTTTTATCTAGAATCTTGTTTCATATGATTGCCATATTTGACTTTGTTAGAATTTTTCATGCTAGAATTTCATGTTAGAATTTATCGATATCTATATAGTATATTGTCAATACCGAATTAGACCGTGAACTATTTGAGAGATCAGGCACTTTACGAGTTCATTTAAGTAGTATATTTAGTATATAATATTTATACACTTAGACAATTTTTATGGGAGAAGGCCAAGAAAAGAGGTTCTTAAGCTATAGCTTGTGTTGTTTATACATAAATCCGACGCTGTGTATGGTGCGATTTATGATTATGTACATAGAATGCATCAATTACACATTTAAAAAAAATTAATTGTCAAATATAATTTTAATTTTTAAGATTTAACATTAAAATTGCCGTTATATTTCACCTTTTTGAAATTACATCATAGCTTCTAACTTACAAATAAAAATTAATTGTTGTTGTTGTTGTTTCCAATGGCACTTGCCATAGGCAAGCTCGCTGATTTGAAATCAACGATTTTATGCCGAACGTCTCTTATTTTAGTAGCGCCAACTAGGGCCAAGAGTACGATTTTGCTACTCACGCATCACATTCGCTTGCACAGCCACTTTTTAAAGGGGGGCACATTCACACATCTCACAGATAGAACAAATGAAGGACAACCATGTCCGAACCGGGACTCGAACCCGGGACGCCCAGATCACGTGATGTTACTGGGATGAAACCGTGTCTCGAACTCTCTTCAAATCAACTGGCGTTGGGAATCGCTTGTAACGTCACGAAAAGAGACTGTTTCGGTAGTCCTGGAGTTGTCGTCTTGCGAGGCATTATGATGAATGGACGAACTGACCTCCACGTTTTCGACAGAGGTTCTGTAACTGGAGATCGCTATTGTCAGGAGGTGATCCTTCCCCATGTGTGTCTGTTCCGAGGTGCCATTGGATCAGACTTCGTTTTTATGGATGGCAATGCACGGCCACACAGGACTCATGCTGTTGAGGAGCTCCTGGAAAGTGAAGATATCACTCGAATGGATTGGCCGGCGTGCTCCCCTGATTTAAATCTGATAGAACATGTGTGGGATGCTTTGGGGAGACGCCTTGCGGCACGATTACATCCTCCTGGGAACACCCGCCAACTTAAACAGATGCTGATTGAGGAATGGGCACTCTTACCTCAAGAACTGTTGGACAATCTGGTGCTGAGTATGGAGAGACGGTGCGAAGCTACCATTGCAGTAAGGGGAGGGCATATCCCATACTAAGGAACATCTGCTTGCTGTTCTTCCTCTTGGACAGCCAATCATGTGTAACGATACTATGAGTTCAATAAAGCCTTTTTTTGTTTGATTTCATACTGTATGCATTGTATTCATTTCTGAGCAACTATGCTTTCGTCATTCTTTCAGAACAAAATGCTGTATCTCATTTCTGAATTTCTTGTCTCTCAGATGATTTCTCGTGAAGTTATGGCAAAAAACATACCTGTTGCTTAAGTTTTGCACACCAGTATACATTATACATTTAAACTTGAATCAGAAATATACTTTTTGGATTAATTTATCTCCCGCTCATTCAATATGAGCAATTTTAGGATTGGGAGTTTTATTAATTTTTTTATACTTTTGATTTTTGCTTTACATTTGTTTCAAATCGCCTTTGATAGCGATATTACTAAATCAGCAATCGAAAATCAAACTAAACATAGATACCCTGTAAATTTCTAAAAAGTAAATACATTTGCCCATTGTGCTACCATAACATATACGTATATAGCACTTTAATACATATATTAAAGTGCTCTTTGATATTAACATGTTATGAATTCATATGTTACGTTTGAAAATTTAAACCAGATAATCTTAACTCTGATTACATTTTTTTTAAATGTAGAGACATAGTTAAAATATTTTATAATTAAGATAATAATTCTTGCATTATGATTTGTAAAGTCATTTATCTGTACATTGATATCTTATAGATTTCTACAGCATAAAAAATGCATTGAATTACAAATAGTTTTTGAGATCGCTTTTATTGTTGCCACAAAATGAATCGATGATTAAGAATATAAATTTTATTAAAAATTGAATAATTATTGCTTTTATTAAGTAGTCGATTAGAATAAATAAAATAATAGGGAAAAATCAATTGAATTTCTTTCTATTCCATTAGAAAATAAGTAACAAATTTTTGCTGGATTTAAAGGTATTTCATTTAATAATATTTTTTCATTGCATTTTATTTAGTAAGTGACTCACGAAAAATAGAATAACAATGTTAATTTCTATTTGAAATTATATTTTTGTAGTTTACAAATGCCAGACAATAAACTAGCTAAGGATTTATTTATTTTTTTGAAAATTTTCAAAAGGTATGGATGCTACAGTTTCTAATTTATATCTAAGATATATATTTTATTATTTTTTAATTTATATCTCATTTCTCATTCAGTAAAAAAATTCTGAATTTTCTATAGAAAAATGTGTATGACGAAATGTTTTGAAGCATTAAAAATTTTAATAATATATCTACAGTATTTATACCAAAAGCATTCAGATAATAATGATGAGTAGTTAAATCTACAAGCCTAAACTTACTTGAAATATGTACAGGATGTTATTCCAGAGCCCCCATTCTATGTCTCTGTGTGATCCATAGCTTTTTTCAATCTAAATTTTGGGAAATATTTCTAATTAAAGTATAGTATACAGTTTTATTTATACAGAAAGACCCAGTTTCCTTGCTTTTATATATCTTAAATAAACTTACTATTATTGCTATTTGTCCTAGTTGCAGAGCCATATTATCAGGTAAACAGCAAGATTCTTTTTCGTGTTCAGCTACATCTTCAGTACTGATTCCGCCATCATCTGAAAAAAGCAAAGTTTTACAATTTACACCAGCAACTGTTTGAGGATTTTTTTTTTATTCATATGAATATGAAATGTTGACAAGCGAAAGTAGTCACAACAAAATTTTCTAATAAAGATTCTGTCCATGAAATTGTGGACTCTCAGCAAGGCCATGAATATTATGAATAAGGGGAGGGGGGTACTTGTCGGTTGTATGGCAACCAAAAAGCGCTAAGATATTTTTTTTTCTTTTTTGCCAATTTGGCTATATATATATATGTATGTGTGTGTGTGTGTGTGTGTGTGCACTTGAGTATATTTTTATAATTTGGCGAAATTTTTTGGTAGCCGTTAAAACCGAATTGTACGAATAAGGGTTTTATTTCCAGAGTCCCACATATAAGAGTTCTGTGCTTCGTAGTATAGTAAGAAAATTGAATATAAAATTCGGAAACTCTTTTCCAATTAATTGAAATTAAAATTTGGCTCTTAATTACAATTTTAGAAATAAGAGGTCTACCAAATTTTATTTATTTAAGTCATGACGGTGTTGAGTTACCACGTTTATGTGCATGCGAAAGTATAAACCAACAGAAAATCAACTCTATGACGAGTTTGATTCAAAGTTTCTTTAAAATCACCGATTAGATGCTAAAATTATGTACCAATTTTCGTTTATTTTACTCCTTGTATTATTGAGTTATCATGTTATAAGCATGCGAATATGCAGACTGACCGGCAATCAATCCGTTAAAGAATTTGCTTCAAAATGTGATAGGAATCAAAATTTAAGATGCTTAGTTTGTATATTATTTTTCTTTTCTTAATTTTTCTATATATGCTATACATCTCTTCTTATTTTTCTTTATAATTTGGCGAAATTCTATATATATATTAATTTCTCTATATATACTTTCGCTATATATTTCTATCCTTTTTATAAAATAAGTCTTTTCTTAGATTTAATTACTACTGTAAGACACTTTTGCAATTAATAGGTACATTAAGTTTGCTTTTTATAAGTAATATGCCTTTAATAATTACTTTATAAGATCGGTAAAATGAAGAATGCCAGATGCTGAGCAATTGTAAATCTGCTGAAGTAAAATAAAATCTAATTAACAACCTTCATTTTTCAAGTAAGTACAGTGCATAACCTTATTTCTCTTGCAAATTATAATGTTTGATACAAAGCAGACGAATTATTAATTTAATCTCCTTGAATTAAAAAAAAGTTCGTGAAAAAACTGATTACGGCATAAAAAATAATATATCCTAGTCTTCTTATTTTCTTGAATAATGTACAAATCAAAAATATTGTGGTTTTCATTGTTCAAATCAAATTTTTCGCTTTAACCTTTTTAACCATATTATGCGTCAATAAATTATTTAAAAACAATTTATTTCTTAATAATTTACCTTTTAAAACAATTTTATGACCTTTCGATCCAATTATTCTGTCCCTTATTGTCAAGTTATCTTCCTCGAATCTTTCAATCTCGATTGTATCCGGCTCTTCTGATCCTGACACTACAGACTAAAAATAAGCAAAATTAGAAACTGGGGATGAAAATCTTTTTAATGCAATAAAATGCATATACATTTTATTAAAATAAATCGATAAATTTCTGAATAGCATCTTACCTCACCTAATCCATAATTGGCAGAAATGCTCATGGTCATTGGATTTCCTGTTAGAGGATTGCATGTAAAAAGAACTCCAGCTACGTCACAAGGAATCATTTCTTGAATAACAACAGCCATGGGAGTATTTATTAATTGACCATTTTGCCTATAAATATGAAATATTTGGAAAGATAAAGATAATAAATTTTATTTTATCTCCATGTAAATTGGAATCTAAGTGGATATGAAAACAGTAGGCAAGTTTGTATAATTGATTTAAAAAAAATTTTAAATGAACCAAAAACACTATTGTTTGATAATTTCAAAAAGAAATAAGAAACAAACATTTAAAAAGTACTTTCATTTTGCTTTTATTGTTTTGATTTATAATGAATAATGAATATTCAATTCATTCAATGAATATTATTTGGAAGATGGAATTAATATAAGAATCATTTTTTCCGCATGAAATTTTATGAAATTAAACAATAGTATCAAAATTAATATTATTAATTAACATATATTTAGAATTTTAATATCGAGTTAAGAATTTACACTTTTGCACATGCACACACACACAACTATTAGCTTGAACATTAGTTTCTAACTAACTACAAAATACTGCAATATTTTCGAAATTGAGAATAACCCATTCTTCTAATTCTAATGTGTGAAGATCTAAACAAAATCCATATTGTATGGATTATAAAAAATTGAGTGGGGACATTTTCAGAATGATTTGTTAAAATTATACTGAATATTCAAGGTAAATCAAAATTCGAATTCGGCTTTGAGAATGTGTTTGCTGATATACCAAACTAGAATATTCTCCTCGACAGAATGCAAACATACCAAGCCAATAGTGGGTGTAAAATCTTTCTTAAATGAATGAAAACTATTTGCACACAATCAGTTTCTAAACAAATACTCATCGATCTTTCCATGCATCCTTACGCATATTTCATAGAACAAGTTAGCATCAGATTATATATATTTTTTTTCGAAAGATACTCAGGATTTATTGGATAGTTTTTAGCAGCTGTCGAAATTTTGACAAGATTTTTTGCAGAGATTATGGGCATATCAAAAATGAGGATTTGTGAGAAATGAAATGTTATAAATCAGGTGATACAATTCCAATTCCATCCATGTGAACAAAATTATTTCGTAGTTGGCATTTATGGTTGTACATTTCTGTGTTTGGATTTATTTTATTATTTTTAATGATTCCGAACTCCCTTAATAGTTTACATATTAAGTTTTGAATTATATGTATCATGTTACACTGTAATAAAAGAGTTAAATAATTAAATCATGATTTCTTAAAACGTTCTTTTTTAATGTAATGTGCTGGCAAAATCCTTTTTAATAGAAAGAATTCTATAAACTAAGCACAGCAATGAATATAAAATATCGGCAAATTCTTTTTTATTCATCCATTATTTAATTAATCTATGTAATGTATTTCTTCCTCTAACTCAGTTGTTTAATGCTTATATTATTTTTTAATATGTAATTACTTCCTCTGTTGCTGTAAAATAAACAACAATCCGAATGATTGCAATTAATCTTGCTGATTCATTAATTTTTTTAATCATTGCCATCTACTTATACAGCTTTGAGAATTTGCCAAATCATTTCCAGTAGACCTTTTATTTCTGGTTTTGTTTAGCCCAAGTTTTCTTTTTATAATTTTGAAAGCAAAAACAGATTGTTATGTATTATATTTTTATCTTCGACTATTCATCGTGTATCGTATTTCTACACGTATTGTTCAAATTGATTATTGAGAGGAAGTTTTATATAATGCTTCGGATTTTTTTCAGTTTGATAAATATGATTGTGATTAAAGCTAAAACGAAAATGAAAATAAAACAATTAAGGAAAAGAAAATTTTAAAAAATTTGAGTTTATTTAAGAGTACATTATGAGATAAACATAATAGAATACATTAGAGAATATTTTCTTGAGATATACACCACAGAATACATTAGAAAATATTTTCTTGAGACAAACACTATAGAATGCATTAAAGAATATTTTTTTTGAGATAAACATTATAGAACGTATTACAGAGTATTTTCGTGAGATAAACATCATGATAAACCGAAACGTTTGTACTGAACAATAACAAATAAATATCTTAGAGTAGGCATTAGAGAGTATTTTTTTAGATAAATATAATATAAAAATCGAACCTTTTGTAATGAACAGCAACGTAGTTGAATTGTGACGCCCAGCATTTTTTTATTGTAGCCATAATCTGTTCAAGATAAAAAAAATTATTATTTAATAAAAGCGATTTATTCTTTATAGATTAAACTATATCCTGTTTACAAAACTACGAAATACTTATAATTTATTTTTTATTCTCTCAGACACAAGAATATTTATTACTTCTCTGATTCCAGTCACTCCAAGAAAAGTCTCCATTTGTCCAGCTGCGGACATTTGTTCTGTGTCTTCCCCTGAAATAAGTTAATGATATCTTGATTCGTAGGCGTTTTTTAAATAATAGAGAATATTCAATCAAAATTAATCTTTATAAAATTAGATAAGTTATTTACAAATGTTATTAATCAAAATATATTATTAATCAAATTAATTAAAAAATCAACTCTGTTTTTCGACTATTTATTTGCATTTTAACAAAGTAAAGGTATCAGTCACGGATTTTTTACTAGCAGATTAGGTTACTGTCTAAGACCAAGAGGTATTGCCTAGGTTTCATTATATTCATTTCAAAATAAAAATAAAAATTAAGTAATTTAACTTAAACTTAATAATGAAATTATTTATTTTTAAAGATATTTAATTAGCATCCGTTTAAATGTTTATATACAATTATGAATGCTAAATAATTATGAATCGTGTTAAATAAGATCATTTTGACCAAATTTCTGATATAAAGCTAATTTAAATCAAATCATTGACATATTAAAGTAAAAATGTGTACATAAACTAATCAGTTTAATAAAATAGAGATCTCATATAATGTGCATTACTTAAAGGCAAAACATGCTTAAAAGTGTTGAAATATATAAAAGAGATTAAACAGTATATTGATTCCTTATGAATGGTTAAATTATTAGTGTGATCTTTATTTTTAGCATAGTCTTCATAAAATATTTCAACTGATAAAATTATAACTTATCAACTTCAAAATTAACTCATGCCACATACAGTTGAATAATAGAAATTAACTGGGTTTCAATATTTCATAATAAATTATATTAAATAAAGATTTTCCGAATTGTCATTATTTTTTTAAATTCAGTTCATTTGTTTTACAAGTATGAATGATTTATGCCGTAGATTTCTAATTCTTTGGAATAAAACCATAATATATGAAAGCAAATTTGAGTTGAAAACAGTAGAAGTTTAATTTCATTTAAAGAATGGCTCTTAAGGTTCGTAATGGCTTTCAAATATAATACATTAGCTCTTCCCCTTTTTTATATATGCTGCTTACAAACAATAACTGCTATTAGTAATTAAAGATTATGTCCCAATTGTTTAGAGAATAATTCTATTTGTTAATTTATATGTGCTTTTGTGATACGACATACCAGTTGAAGATGAACGAATGGCGAATTTATATCCATGTTTTCTATCATGAAAAGCATTTTGAAGATTCATTACGACAGCTCGGTGAATTGATTCAGGTATCGATGCCTTTATAATTTCATTCTTCAACCTATAATATATACATTATATGATCTAAATTAGATGCGAATCTACGATACTATAAAGGCTGGGGATATTTTATATTATGCAAAATAGTATGAAATAAAATATAAAATATCGAAATAAATCTTATGGAAAGAAATTTACCTCTGACATGCAGCTTTGGTTTCCTCAACTTTATCCCGACTAGGAAATTTGAAAAGAAAAAAGAAAGAATGCAAAACTTTTCTTTGTTTTATTTCAAATTCACTTCTTTTTAAAGCGTGAACAGTAAGATTTAATAGAAAAAACGCTATATAATTTCATTTTTTTTAAATTGCAAAAACATATTTGTATCCTATAAAAATCGCACAGCTGCTATTAATTTAATTTATTAAATTATTTGACTGAGAGATATTGATGCAATACATATCAAAATGTCTTAATGTAGATGTTATAAAATATTGAGAATACGTATACTTAAATATGGAAAATGATATTTGAATATGAAAAACAGGAGATAATTATACAGCATCAAAGTATATTGACAGTTGATTACATAAAGCAATACAAGAAGAAATTTCAATTTTACATTTCCTAAGATTTTTAATTGCGCTTTAAGAAGTTCATTCCACAACTAATTGCTCAAGATTTAATTTAAGGCAATTAATTCTAAGCAATTGGATACAGCTTTTGACAGTATATCTAAAAGTTTTAAGGAATTAAATTTTTTTATAAAATTATCATATTGTCTAATTATTTAAATATGACTACCATTTTGTCTTTGTATTAAATCTTATTATTTCTAAAGGGACTCTAAATTTGACAAACTTAACAAAATAAAATATAATTACTTGGATACGCTTAAAGAGAATATTTAAATAGATATTGCATAATTCAAACCTTTTAAGATACAAGTTGATATACATACAAATTTCATAGTTAATATTGATTTCCATGTTGAGCAAACTTTTGATATTTTAAGAATTTTATGACACATTTTATCAATTCCAAATTCGTATTTTTACATTTATATCATTACTTTTGTTTCATGAAAAGTTAATACCAGCCAGCATTTTCTTTGCACCGTTTACTTTTAGGAATGTGACTTAAACTAATATAGTAATTTATAAAATTGCTGGAGCCGACATTTGCACGCGATATATGAAAAATTTAAATAAAATAGAAAAAATTTAAACTTACTAAAGAACTTTTTCTAAATTCTTAATTTCTTTCAAGATATCATCCGTAACAAATAATTTGTAAGCATTTGTAGTAACAACTATTCCATTTGGCACCACAAACTGCTATAAAAACCAATTGAAATTTGTTAAAGAGAAAAATAACATCTTTCAAAGTGAATAATATTTTGTTTATCTTACACTTTGAAACTTTTCAGAGAGTTCTGTGAGTTTCCTTAAAGATGACCCTTTTCCTCCTGTTATGTCTGGGCTTTGGCAAATCCTCTCAGAGAATTGTAGAACTAGCGGAGTTGCTTGAAAAGGAGGCAAAAATGAAAAAAAAAATATTAGCATACTAAGAGTTGATTTTTTTTTCTTTAAGTAAAACTTAGCGCTCATATAGCTGACATAAAATATATTAAATATAGTATATGATTTTGAATCGATGCCTTGTTAGAATTTAATTTTTGTTCAATCATGAGTGGTGTAACTTTAAAAATAAAGGAAATTAAATTTTTCATCATGGGTTACTTCTTTTTTTCTCTCTCAAAATAAAAGACACTATCACATGTAATGAAGATATAGAAGGGAACACGGAATATTGACTGCTATTATGACAAAAGATGTTGCATTTTGCACAGAAATAATATATTATGCTATTACTTTAGCAGTGAAGCCGCTCATTTCTGGATGCTTTTTGTCAAACTATTAGACATAAATAAGTTAATTAACTATTAGCAAACCAACTATCAGTATCCGGATCAAATTTCAAACTAACGCAAGGATTCAATTGTTAGTACGTGAAAATATTTGTTTTCGTAATTAATGTTCTTCGCATTTGATATCAATTGCGAAAATGTTCTATAAAGTCTTTCACTTTTGAAGTTAAATTTTGATTTAACTACTTTGATTAAAAACTATTTAAAAATAATTATCTATTTAGGAACAAAAACGTTCTTATAAGGTCTATCAATATCGATTACCTCATGACTATTAAAAATTAAGTTGTTGATTTGTTGTTAGCCCGAAAATATTCTGTTATTCTATTCTATTAGGATAAAAAAAATACAAACATTAAATTTTGGGATATTATTAAATCATAAAAGTAGATTTTAATTTCCTTGCTTAAAATAAAAATGGATTTGATCAAAACAAATAAGTGTTTCTCAGACAAGCAGATTTATCATTTTCATTCCTAAATTTTAAGCCAATTCTTTCCTAAAAAATCACCAACCAGTGTTTAATAATTTCTAGAAAATTTGGACTAAAATGATGATTTCCTTTTGTCTTTTCAAGATATGATTTAATCACGAATAGAGAAATGCCGATAATGTATTACATAATAATGAAAAGTCAACACTAATCCATGAAAGCTTCAAGATTTTCTGTAACTTTCTTTTTTTTACTGCACTCACGATAAATAGGAAGAAAATACAAACAATGTAAATGCAATGTAAAATGTATTTTTTTTATGGATCCCAATATGCGTTTTCTCTAGAGGATCTTTTGTAGTTTGATCACCAAGTGTCGTTTGTTCCTTCGTGCTCGATGGCCTCATCAAGTTTCCCGCATAGCCTCTGACTATATCGGTGATTGCTTATATGTAATGGGGATCACAAATGTGATTCATGGCACAATCGGAAAATCGCAGAGTAAACAATCACTGTGACGTTCTTGGCACAATCGGAAAATCGCAGAGTAAACAATCACTGTGACGTTCTTGGCTAATCATTTGAAAATTGTCATGTAACCCTGTGAATGCTGTTATCTTGCGGTAAATCTATAGGTATAATGGTGCGAAGTAACATCAGCTGCCACGATTAATCGCCAAGTAAAAACATTATCTTGCCCTCCTTGGAGTAATCTAAAAATCTCTAAGTAAACCTGAGATCATAACAATAAGCAAGTTACAAAATTATTATATTGATTTCTCCCAGACTTAAAGTGTTAGTAATGACGCTGTTAGACATTAAAGCAATGATTGGACTAATACATTAATTAATTAATGATAATAGCTACTTGTTTCCATCTAATTTAATGGTAATACCTATACAAAAAAACCTATAATAAGTACAATTATCCTCAATATCTATAATTTTTGTAGGCCACAACAGCATTCTTTTCTAATTCCATGGTATATGAAAATTCAATAACCACTGATTCTATCCCGGGACAGCCATAACTTGTGACCTTTCGTTGAACTGAAACTGAATATTTTTTACAAGCAAAGCTTTTATTAGTGCTTTTAAAGAAGCGTTTCTAAGCTGGATCTATTGAACTCCATATTAGCAATGCTTTTTCTAAAAAAAAAAAAAAAAAAATTCTAAATTATGAAGCTCCCAAATGTTATACCTTCTTTTTTCCAAGTCTCTTTTCACTCCATACTTTATCAATGATAATCAGATATTATAGTCAATAGCTTATTTTTTTATATGATTATCGCCATTTAATTTATTGGTCCATTTTTCAAAAATTTAGTTGACTGTTTTTAAGATTCGTTTAATTGGGAATCTTGGAGCCCTTTTCGGCAGTATTTCTGAATTAAAATATCTTTGAACTAGATTCAGACAACACATATGAAAGTTGTATAAATCATTATTTTACATGCAGTTCCTCTATTTTTGTATATTAACGTTTATTCGTCAGTTTATCTCAAGATAAAATAGCACAATAACTTAAAATTATTCTATGAAATTTCAAATTTTAAAATGTCCAGGTACGACAGAGAAAATTATAGATAAATATTGGAGTAGCAATCTATTACCAGTATAATAATCAACTTTCTTCTCTATATAAACATCTTCGATGAAAATACATGCGAAAGGAAGAATCGGGTCAAGCGTAATGAGATATATAGAAACCTTTCATCAAATAATAATGTAAATATATTTCATAACTTTCTAACAAAAAAAAGCTTTTACAAAATATAAAATCTTTATTTTGAAATAAAAATATTATTATTTAGAATAAGGTAAAAACGACTATAAAAATAATATTTCACTATGCATATCCGTTCATTATTAAATTTAAAAAAATCAGTTGCTAATAGAACTAAATTTCCCTGAAAGCAAAATAAGTTAAACTGATATAAGATTTGTTTTTTCTTCAGGATTATAGTAACATGTAGATACGTATCTTTAAATCTATAAAACAGGAAATCTAAACATTTATCTGGAATTCAAATATTTGGGCACATATAATTTTTTCTAATTAGTGCTATACGTCTCTCGTAATTATGACTTACTTAAATTAAGAAATAAGTTGAATATGTACAAACTAGTAAGTTTAGAAATATACATATTTTAAGAAAAGATTTTAATTTTACTTCATAATTTTTAAAGCAAATTTCAAACAAAATAAAACAATTTTCTTTATTTTTTTTATATATTAATGCTTGTTTCTGTTTTTATTGAAATAATTTTACATGAATAACGAGAGAGAAAAATAGGGTAAAATTAATTACCTGCTTTATTTGGTTCGGCTGATGTCTTTGCCTTTGTATTTCTGAATGATTTCATAATTTTCCTTTAAGTACAGATAAGGACACTTTAAGAATAAAAAAATATTGAAATACATGAAAAAAAAATGTCAGCAGTTTTTGATAACACGTATTTTTTTCCATAAGAACAAGAACAAACTATCAAGAATGATAAGTTGAAAATCTAAGTTAACCGTTCATATATTACATATATTAGAAAAGATAGCATTTTAAACCAAATATATCTATAACGAATTTGGAATGCTATCTATTTAATAAAAACCCGCGTATTTGTATGTGTGTGCGTTGAATTTCATAACTCATAAATGCAGAATTTTAGATTGATGCTACTTGACTTGTAGCGTAAATACCAGAATTTGTTGTTCTATATCAAACTTTAGATCAAATTCATCAAAGAGGTAGATTTATCTCCTGCATATCTGTCTATTTTTCTTATCAATAATTCTATAAGGACGCAATAGTTTAAAAAAACTCTGACAAGTTAGACAAATGAAACTGGGTTTCTAGACTTGCTATCAATAATGAAAGCATTCATCGAATTTTGAATTCATTTGGTAAAGAAAAATACAATAAGTTTCTGATAATTTATTTAATTATTATGTGAGATGACCGAGGATAAGCGAATTATTCGTAAAATTGTCGAAAAAGGACACATATAAGAATGAAAATGCTTTTAATTATGATTTGGTCAATAACACATTTTCAAACACAAATTCATAAGTTCATTTTATAAGCATTTCTATATATTTCTATTCTTACAAGCTTCTTTCTTTAATTTTTTTACAAATATATGAGTCAATATTACTTTCTTTTGTTGTAAAACTTTCTTTTATATATTTTTGATTGAAGTTTTTAAGTAATATTTTAGGAATTAGAAGGGCAGATAATTCACCAAAGGATAAACAAAAATTAAGCTCAGTTGAAAATTCACGCTCATTTTTGTACATTTTAATTCGAATCTTAATAAAAAAATGTGATATATGAGAGTAAAAGGGCATTACTAATTTTCAGTAATCTTAATTCTAATATATGCATTAGTAATAATTAATATAAAGTAATAAATAACATAAAGAAAAATGATTGTATAATTGGATAATATAATTGGATTGGCATATAGAAACACATCTTGAGGTCTACAAATTTTAATTTATACATTAACATATTAAAAAATGAGTACTTATTTGAAATTCATTAATCTTATGATGCACACCCTTTTATAACAATTCCTTTTCCTGCTTGCCATTCTGTTAATGAATTAAATTCTTTTCTTTTCAATAGGTTTCTTTCTTTTGTTGATTGTAAGTTCAGCTCAAAATCGACACAATTAACTGTAAAAGATCCGTTGCCATCTTTATCATTCTGGACATGGTTCTGAATTTCTAAAAAGTTTCCTTTCAAATGGAACAATTTACCTGAAAGTAAAGTGTTACTTATAATATTTTTGATGCTCGGTAAATGTACTGATCAATTGATAGATTTATTGATAATTAACTCCTATTAATGCCATTATTTCCGAATATTAATAGTAAATTAAAAGCAATATAATAAAATATAAGTCTTTGTTTTAATAAGTATGAAATTGCCTGCGAAAAACAGAAATTTCTGAAAGATTATAAGAATTTCTTATTTAAAAACAAAATAGACTTTTCTTCAAGTAATCTATTAAATAAAGCAGAAAATAGAAAGTGATCTATCAGATAGCAAAGTTTCTTCTTATCGAAATTTTTTTTTTGTAAATTAGGAAGTAACTGAAAATTACAAAACCGTGATGCTATTAATGATAATAAGATCATTTTTTTAAAGCTTTACAAGACGAAGAAATGATCTTTTAGAAAAGTAGTTGATAATTTAAGTACGCTAAATCATTTTATTTGCTTTTTGTTCGATACAATCAAAAATTTAATTCTTATTATTCTTAAAAGTATACAGCTTCCATAATAAAAAAAACATTCATAAACATAATAAGTCAGAATGATTTATGTTGATTTCAATAAAACTGAGATGAAATATAAATATTAATTGATAAAATAATATAAAAGTAACAATTAAATTTCTTTGTTTTAGAAATCAAGCCATATGCAAATGTGACAAATCGGATATGCAAATCGAGAATCAAGAAAGAATCACCAATAAAAAGAATGACCTCCACACATAGAATAGAATACACACAGTGAGGCATTTTTTTTTTAACTGTTCAAAAATTAGCAAAGGTTTGAAGAAGAGGGAATTAGTAACACTCCAGTTTGAAATATACTAAAAATGCTCGACGAGATTCAAGTCTAGAAATCAATCCGACTAATCTATTCGCTAACAAACATAAAATTCAAGGAAGTCTGCTGTCTTAAATACTATGGGGGGGGGAGGAATGAATGAAACTTATTACTTTTGTTTACCTTGAGCGTTAAGATAATTAATCGAATTAGATCTTAAGCAATACCTTCATAAACGATTTATTCTAGTGTTTAAAAATTATATTCTAAATTAAATCAATCGATGAAGTGAAGGAAAGTGCAATTCTATTTTCAGTATCACTAATTCATATATAATAATGAAATGGAAGCTAGAATTCCAACTGAGTACAACAATGTATGTTGGAAACCACATATATGAGGATATATTTCCCATGAAATGTACTGAAGTCCATTTAACTAATTTCTTGTAAAATATTTTTGATGTATTCTCTAATTGTAACTGCACACAAGAAAAAGAAGCTGAAACAATATTTGAAAATTATATGAAGAGAATAAGAAAATGAAAATTACCGCCGGCCTGAAATGAAGCTTCAATATCATCTCCATTGATATACTTTTCCAAATAACAACCTTTGTCTTCAAGAGGTAACACCCCACCCGTCAGAACTGTTGCAAATCCGAAAATAAGGCTATAATAGTAAACAATAATCAAATAAAAAAAATAAAGAATATAAAAAAAGTAGGCGAGTAATATCGTGAGATATTTTAAACAAAATTGCTAATTTGAATTCAGTTAAGACCATCGATTAATTGAAATAAAAGAAATAAAGCTTTTTTACGTGTGATATGTTGCAATAAAAAATAAGTACGAGACTTATCTTCGAAGTAAATTTTACTCGGGCAGTAAGAAGATGTATATTTATAAAGTATAAACATAATTTATTTGAACATATTCTGAAATATTAGAGCAATTTTTCAATACATTTCCTACCTGACAGACTTCTCGTTTTGAGAAATCAAGTTTTTTTTTTCTCTGTCGGGATAAGAATTTCGATATAATTAGCCTGGGTTCTACAGGGGGCACGATGTGCATAATTCTAAAATAGAGATAGTCTTTGTGCCTCAGTGTAACAAATATCTGCTTATCAGCGAAGAATTCCATCTGAATTCAGTAAATGTCAAGATACTTTTTAATGCTCTGCCTCACCAATTTGACATAGTCATGATTAATAAAGCAGAATTGCAAATTAGTTTTTTCCGTGACATATTGGAAAATTAGCTTCATCAAATACGTGCTTGTGCAGGATACAGTGTGTGGCGAATTTCGAGTAATAATCGAGAAAACTACAAAACACTTCCTCACAAAATATACCGCTTTGGTTGAAAAATAAAGCAGTCTTCCAAACCATTATACAATAATGATGGGGATATGAAATTCTGATTGTTTCGAATTTCTAACCCAATGAAATAAAAACACAAATTTTAATTAAACTTTAACAAAAGGCGGTTGCTCGTTAAATTCTTCTCCGTAATATTCTAGAAAATGCTTGTTTATAACTATTGGACAAAACACTTGGTATAGTTGAAAATGCAATTTGATCGATAAGAGAAAGAAAAAAATTATCATATAAGCAGTTTTATTGCGTAGCTATGCAACTGTGGGCGAAAAATAATATAGCATTCCCTATCATTTTACTACAATAGTTTCAACAACTTGTAATTCGAGTTGTTTCTAATTCCTAATTCTACGAAATAATTACGCAGGTTTAAATTCGATTTTAACTGGCCTTTATAAGTGGTATGTGAATTTTGATTGATTTATATACCATGGATTGAATCGTGCATTCAAATAATGTTTAAAATTTAAATTTCCTAGATCAAATTTTAATTATATTTCAAATGAATTTTTCAAAATTATTTAAGTGTTTAATTTTATCATTAGGCATTTTAAAAAGGTACTTTTTTATTCATCAAAGCTTCAATGTATAATAAAAAAACTATAATTGTAAAATTACTTCTAAAATTCAATTTATTTATTCATTCTGAAAAAAAATCAATTTATGCTGTGCACGAGAGATTTCAGTTAATAAAAAAAATTAGATATTTTTGTAATTATCTCCTATTTTCAAATATTTAGAACTGGAAGTAATAATATTATATAGTTGGATGTATACAAAAATTACAATAACACAATTGCTATTCAGTAAATGGAGTTTAATGGTAAATTGTGATTTTGATGACACGTTAATAGACAGAAATTTATCACAATAATTCATACTTTTCTACAACGTTTGGCAAGAACACTTCTACAACATGCACAAATCGTCCATTCTAAAATAAAGAAGATAAAATTGCATAAAAGAAAACCCAAAAAGTCTCAAATTATTACGTAAATTGTTTTTCAATCAAGTACTTAATTCATAAAAAAAAGAAATAATTCTTACTTTTGAGATGTGCCCTAAAATGTGGAAATATTCCATATCCTTCATAGAAGAAACATCTCCTGTGAAATATAAAATTATTGAAGTAAACTTAATGAAATATATATTCTAGGATCTGTGCAACTTATCAATTCTTTTATAAGAATTCCATGTGAGATTATAAAACTGCGAAAAGGGAAAAATATCTTTTTTATGTGATAAGGGGCAATTTCGTATAATTGTCAACCACTATAAAGTTTGGATCGATATCCACATTTCACTAGTTATAAAGCGATATTAATGGGAAAATAAGGATGTCTTCCCAATCTATCCATGTATGAATTCAGTTTATAAATGCCTTCACACATTGTTTGTTCTGTCAAAATTTTTTATGTGTTTAAAGCAAATGATTCTACATTTTAGAATAATTTCACCAGCTGATCTGAATATTGTAGCAATAAAAGTGTTGTAACGATGTTAAAATCCGGCATTGAATAACTTTCTCAGTTATTAAGCTTATAATTAAAACAGAGGGAAATTTATTTGCAGGTAAATTTATCTCTGTTACAAATAGATTAATCTCATAGATACATCGATTTAATCGTAATGGATGAATAAAAATCGTTTCTGAGCAAAACCATTGATACTCGGGAGTGAAAACAACGACACAAAAATGGGTTTGGCATTCAGTGTATAAAGAGAATGATAAAACACTGAACTTTTAATTTTCTGCCTCCCACCTCAACTTTTCCGAAAGGAACGTGGCCATTAAGATTCTCATAAAGTAGAGTTTATGCTATAAGAGCATTCAATTTACTCTATATTTTTCTATACTAGAATTAAATATAATTGTAAATAAATAATGCATTTGAGTTTCATTTTTGATAAATTGATTAAGTTTACCTGTTTGTAAAACGTCAGGAACAGAAGCATAGTTGCTAATCATAACTGTGGCCTCTACAAATGATTTATAATTTTAAGAGATTCTTTACTTTAACATTTCGAAGTAGCTGTGCATAAAAGGTAAAAATAACTCTAAGTAAACTCATTTCTACTTGTCATGTGTGAGATGGACTTAAATTAATAATTTAATATACTTATTAACACAAGGAAAGGAAATGTTTTTATTATAAACATTGCATCTTACCCAAACATCTTAATCTTTCACCAAATAAATATAAATTTACTTCATCACTTCCATCTAAGCAGACTGTTCCCATAATAATGCCGCATTGCGCATAAAAATCTAGAGCACTGAACAACCTAGTAGTGTAACAAGCAATTAAAAAATAAAAAACAATATTTATTAGTTATTCTAATAATTTTGTACCTAAAAATAAAAACCACAATAAAAAAATTCAAATATGTATATATTAGAAAGCGGGCTCAGAAACGCCATGATTTAAATAATAAAAATTTGGCACTAAAATTACATAGCTACATCAAATTTCAATTTCAATCGGAACATTAGAACATATCCGAAATGTATAATGATTTTCATCATTATTCTGTGAAACACATGCATCATATTGTAAATACAAAACTCGATTCCACATCTGTATATCATGCGTTTTGACGATGACATTTGGCCTCAGAAACTACAGGAATTTTTCGAGATTTTCACCTTCTCAACGTGGTTTTGACACTATGTTCCATAGCAGCTTTATTTTCATGTTTGCAATTCTACAAACAACATTTAAGTTTGTAGGCCCACCCTTTATAGACATTTTGCAGATGCATCGCAAACTATTTTGCAAATTTCATTAAAATGTATTTTTTCCTCCAAGAACAAAAAATTATGAAACTTTAATTATTCATGCATTTAGTTAGATTTCTTATTGGAATAATACACGTTACAATGATTTTTAGTATTAAGGGAAAACTTCATGAAAAATTTTATTAAATTTGGTCTCTACAACCGCAAACCTTCCTCTGCTAAAAACATTATATAAACAAGACAACAAATGTAATTTTTATTAGATTTGAATGACAAGGAATGCGTTGTAGCGAAAGTAAAAATCTTTAGCTAATTCATAGATAGATCATTCATTTCAAAAGAGAAGAAAGATAATGGGGAGTAGACTTTTCATCTCCCATGATTGTCTTAATTTATTTATTTTTATGTCAAACTCGGTAAATTTCTGCCTTAGTATAAAGAATAGTTAATGTATTAAAAGTTTTCGAAAGCCACAAATTCTCAAGAAATATAGGATGGAAATTAATGTTCTGTTATCTAATTTGATTGTTTTAATCTCAACTGTGAACATTGTTTAAAGTTGTTCTTATGTAATATTTACTTTCTCCTTTTTTTCTGCTTCATAACTTCAATTCTTATAGACTTAACGGGAGTCTTCATCATATTCTTGTGCAAATAAAATCAAATATTTCAACTTCGGACCAGTTTGCGGAAATTTATTTGGTCAAGAAGATGAGAAACAAATTCTCTTTGGAAGATTAAAGCAAGAAAGAAAAAAGATTCTAAGTAATGGAAATATCCAATATAGAAGATCTAAATGATATAATTTATAATCTGTACCATATTTTTTCTCTGGAAAAACAAGAAACGCAATGACAGCAAAGGAGTATGAAATACTTATTGTATATAAAATGGAATTAATAATAAATGCTTTAAAAACTATGTTTCATATTTGAAGAGACTATCATTTTGCTCGTGATAAAGGAGATATGCTATTTTTTTTCAAGTTAATTTTTAGTAAAATGCCATTTTTATAAATAGTTACAAATGATACTGCATATAATAGTGACCATAAAAGTGAAATTATGTTTTTACTTCATCGATTAGTCCTAAAAACTTTTAGAATTTTTCGAACAGAGAACCTTTTAAAAAATATTCTCTATCGACAGTTTTAATTGACAAATACCCTTTATCTTTAATAATTTCTTTCTCAATATCATTAGGCATTTCCAACAGATAAAAAATGGGATGGTTGTACATTGATTCTTAAAACTCGAACTCCGTAGGGGTCAAAGCTTAAAAGTCAAACTTTGAAAACTATTGATCAAACAATAACCAAATTCTATTCTTGTTTCTCTTTTGCTTGTTAATAATGTCATGTGTTTTAAATAATTCGAGGAAATGAAAATGTCACTGGTATACCAACTATACCGAGATGTATTTGTGTTTTGTTAAATCAATGAGACGCATTTAAATGAAACTTAAAGTTTATATATGTAACAGAAAATAAAATCTTTACAAGTCGAATGAAGGTAGCTTCGAAATGCAGCAAATGAAATTTGAAATTTTGCAAATTTAATATTCTAATATCTTACAGTCATCTCTTATAAAAATAGAAAACCCAATGCAAGCATAACAATATTAGGAATTGTTTTAGTCTTTTAGAAAATTAAATATTTAAACAAAATAAAAAGGTTTTTTACTTACTTTTCCAATGGTGGTGTGTACTGATTCCATTTTGCCTTAGCTAAACTAGATGCTAAAGCTTTGCTTTTCACATCAGTTTTAAAATTAAAAGTATCTGTCGACGCGCGCCATCTGAAACAGAAAATGAAATTACAAGTTTTTTTTTCTTGTGTGTGTGATTGTGTGTGTAAAAACGCATTCCTTTGCATTTTATTCCAAAGTTTATAAAATAGATATCACATTGAAACATCTTTGAAATTCTATAAAATAACTCATAAATGCTAGGAGTTGTAAAATAGATAAATCATGGCATGTAAAATAGATAGCATTCTTAAAAATGTCAAATTCTAGCACAAATATATTAAGGTGGTTCAGATTGAATGGGATACAAACAAAGCGCACATGTAATCGCTGTAATTAATTAATTTTGTTTAATAAAATTTACCGTGTAACTATAGTTATCCAAGTTTTGAATATCTGTTCGACGTGTACCCCTCTGATTACAGAGCATAAGTCTATGCGATATTCCAATTTTTACGATGGATTACGTCTGATTATCCTCTGCTAATGAGTCCAACACGTCAATTATCCACTGCTTCTATAGCTGCAAATCCAAGGGGAAGTGGAGGCATGACATTACGAAAAGTTCTCAAGAGGTTATATCTAAGATCTCGGCAGCCAAGAAATAAATTTAAATCAGCACGGCCAGTCCATCGATATAGTTATAATAATATGAAATATACTGTTATGATAATGTGATGGGGTACCATTTTGCTGCAAAATCAACCCTGGAATCGCTGCCTTTAACTTAGGGAACAACATTGTTTTCAACTACTACATTGAGAGCATGTTCTGGTAAATAAGTTCATTAATAGATTCCTCTACGAAGAAAAAAAAACCAAGAATAATTTTTGGTTATGGTGCAGAAAATGTTCATTTTTGGAGACTCACGTTGATGTTCCATTATTCTATGCTTTTCCCTGCCCCAAAATTGGTGGTTAACTTTGTCACAAAGGCAAAAGCTGACTTCGTCGGTAAACAGTACTACTATTAACTTATATTGCAAATTTAGACCATAGTTACAAATTGCAAATTTAGCCAACAGTTTGGCCATAATGATGATAGCGAATTCTTTATCCTAGCAGCTTCTAGCGGCAATATTGAAAATGGAAGAATTTTCTCTTCTTTCATATAAAATTCGTATAATTGCAGTTTCAGAATAAATTTGTTTCAACTAAATAAATCAATTACAGAATTCATATGATATTATTCATTTTGTCCTTTTCAAATGAATCATCCTGTATATTGACTTTTTTCCAAAGCATATGCAGTGATGATATCACCTCACAACGTCTTTGAAGTTCGAAAACAAGACGGAAATAGCACAATCAGAAACCGTCTTAAAAGATTGTTTAATTAAGGAAGAGAATATTCTTTTTCTTTTTTTATTTTTGTCCAACGCGAGTCATATTGCTTTAATCAAAAATACCTTCCAGATATTTTGAATGGTATTAAAACATTCGATTCAATGTACTCGAGTTTGTATAAAATCCTTGTAATTTTTCAGTAATAATAGCTACAACATCGGACTTTTAGACTAAGATTAGGACATTACTTTTTAGACTAAGATTTGATTATGTGGTGATATTATTATGCTAACGTTTTTAATACACATGATTGTCTCAAATGCTATTTTGGTTTTCATATCTCCCACATTTTAGTTCCCATTGTTCCCCCTAAAGCTTGAAATGCCTCGAGAATGGATTTTTCGTCATCGACAACTTTTGAGTATTCTGCTATTGGGTTTGCCTTATATCCGTCTTGACTTGCCCCATACAACCATTTAATTCTCCTATGCTTTGTTTTGACAAATCTATATACAGTTCATGATAGCGAAACGAGGTGCCTCACTAGCACAAAATGCTTAACAGATTGCTACGATTTCTTGATGACATTCTAATTCCTTACGAATTCTGCGATATTTTGGTGATTTGTCGTTCATACTGTACATCAGCATTGAGGAGATAATATACAATATCTCATCAGAAATATGGTAATTCTTCTTGATAGCAAGAATACGATAATAATTTGACTCAGATTTGTATACGGAAATAAAAAGTGTGTTGTATATGTTTGATGTATAAATCTTAGGAAAATATATTATACTTACAATAAGGCAAACTTCACGTGCACTTTTTTCTCTGATGGCGTACCATTTTCACTTGTTTCTCTGTAGAAAGAATAAACCAGCACTCATACATATTTCAAATAATATTAACATAATAATTTTAACGTGCATATCGAAATAATTTTACAATTCAAAAATTCTTTAAAAATTTCTTTTTAATAAAAGACGATTTATAAAATAAAAATATAAAAATAAACCATCTATTCAAAAATTCGCTAAAATTTAGAATTTTTTTAGAGAAAAATTCAAGAAATAAAAACAAGAATCGTGAAAGCATAAGGATATGAGTCTATAAGTAAAGAAATTTTGAAAATACTCATGTTTTAATTTTTATGAGTTTTTAAGTTTTTTTTATGCCTTTTATGCTCGATTAATTTCTTTGTTTCAACAGTTTTCAATTTCTCACATTTTAGTAATTTTTGTGGTGATTTCCGAATTTTAGTCAAAATTAATTGTTCTGATTTTTAGCATACAGAGAGCTGAAACTTTCTTTATTTTATATTTTATTTGTAAATATTTTTCTGTCTATTATTTTTTGATGTATTTCATAATACTGATTTATTTATATAGTTTAAATATATGTCAAAATCACAAAACCATTTCCGCAATCGCAGTCATTGGGACGATTTCATCAAATTTTTATTTTATATGAAAGCTTACGATCTTTACATATAGCATATAATCAATGTCTGCTTTCTTTGAATCATGAACCATTAGTAAAACTCGTAAGTCATTTTCGAGATAAATCTCAGAAACACCCTTTCTCTTTTCATTTAAATTTTTTTCTTTTTGGAATTTTATTTCAATTAAAAAAAACTTGAAAAATTACACCAGCCACTATGCTGATAAAATAAATCAAAGATAATGAAAAACTGAAATGAAATGCTTGGAGACGTGATAGTGAAACATGTTTCCTTTGTTAAAACTTTAGTTTCCAACATATTAAAACTTTAATATTAGAAACGGAATTGCAAAAGAGAATAAATTGTACCAATACTGAAAATATTACAGAACAAAGGTCGTGAAAAATATCAAAGATAATGAGAGCAAACTAGATCAAAGATAAAGAGGGAGGCAATCAGGCTGTAATCCAATATTGAAAAGAAACAGAAGGGAGACAATGAAGTATTGTAGGAGTTTAAATCTGTGATTTAAACTAATGCTTAAATGGTGGAAGATCGAAATACTGAAGAGCAATATAAAATGCGGTTTAAGACTTAAAACTAAAGACAATCTAATTGAAAACTCTTGCACCCTGAATGCCATGCAAAAGAATATGAATGCTTATTTATAATTCTAATCGTACTTGGGAATCTGAATACTTGACGAGTACAAGCTTGATGTTGAGAATTTCCTTAATTCATGATACGAAAGAAACGCCTAAGATGTCAAGTGGTATATGTTGCATTAACAGTTACGTGCAATTGTCTTTACTTTTAGAGTGATCTTTATCTGTGAAAATTGCGTTTAAGGGCTAAAGTTGAACACTTTAATTTAATAAATTTAACAAGAAGGGGAATTATGTTTGGGGAGTCATAGGAGATTTATGTTTGAAGAGATGATATCGTTTGCAGAAGAAGAAGAAAAAATAAGAACAGATGAGCATATGAAAAATTTGAATCAGGAATAGAGTTTGGCTATTAGTTAGAATTGGATAATATAATCATAACATTACTTAAGAACACCATTGAAAAATATTCGCCATCTTCGCATTGGTGATAAGTATCTGATCTGCAATCCTCCACAAGAGAATAGTCTTTTATCATTGATAGATTGTTGAAAACGGGATGTCTCTTGCAATTGATAGATTTTTCCACTGCTCAATTTCAAGTAAATCCAAGCCTCTGCCTCTTGGTTAACTCCTCTTGCAATTCGAGTTATGAAATACTCCGACTTGGAATTCACGCCGTAAAAGAATATTTCATCTGTAGTCTGAAAATTTGATAAATAAGTAAATTAAATTAGTAAATAAAATTCATAACTAATGAAGATATTTATTCCAAATGTATAATAAGCTTATTTTTATAAATTAATAATGGCCTAATCTGTCGAGGAAAGTCCCCGGACGTTACATGTTATTCAGAAATTAATAACACAACACGAAATAAATAGCCAAAGAAATATTAAATTGTGTTACACTGAAAGGTATTTAATCATACTTGATTAGAAAATTGAAAAACACATGGTTCATCTTCTTTCCTTTTTTTTAATAAATAATCAAGCAAAATAATAAGCTATCATTGTTTCATCTCTTCAAATATTCATCATATTGATAAGAGATTATAAGAATGGCGAATGTATATGGGTTTCTCTCAGCCAAATATAATTTTCTTCAAGCAAAACCCTTAAAGCTGAAAATGATTTTCATTGATAACAGAAAAGAATGCTTTCAAAAAAATTATGATTAAATTATTATAAAATCCACATAATTCTCTTCTAAATTATTATAAAATCCACATAATTTTAAGCTATCGATTGCGATTCCCGCTTAATAAAAACACAAAGCTAACGGTAATTTAGGTAAAAATTGTAAGCTCCTAGCGCCACCTATTGAGTGATATAATATGCAAGGAAGGTTCTATTTTTTATTTAAGCCAAAGGATTAATCCCAAACCATACCTTGTTTAATTAAAAAATTGACATTACAGTAATTTTTAGGAAATTCATTTTTAATTAAATTATTAATGAGGTTGTTTGATGCTTCAATATAGGAATTTTTATTATTGCAAACCCTTTTGATCCGGTTAACTTGTGAGAAAATTAGATTTTTGAAAATTTTAGAGTTTAGATTGGAATGGTAGTTACATAGTTTTGTTATTTTGAAGTTGAATTCATCCCTTTTATC
>JAPMOR010025194.1:304674-348714 GCA_026543865.1 Argiope aurantia
AAGATCATCAATACAATTTCCATTATGTATTAATTTTCATTATGTATTTCATGAATGGATATAAATTAAATTAAATGAATTCAGCATAAATTTCGAATTAGAAAATATTGGCTTTATTTTTTTATCATTCTCTTCAAATGTTTATAGTAATTTATCAAAAAGTTAAGTAAGTTTTTTTTTTTTTTTTAATTTTCGTACAATCGAAAACTTTATTTTATTATAAATTACTCAGCAAACTAATTTTCTTTTATGATTTCAAAGATTTAAATTGAAAAATTGAAAAATTCGCCGACCTTTGTTAATATTCTCTATCAAACGTATATTTTTGCATTTTTTTTTATTTAACTTGATTTCTTGATTTTTGTTTATATGGATTTTTAATAGCAATTTATCATTTCTGAATAATGAATATGGGGATTTTACGCATTAAAAGGAATTGCGTTTTTACTTTTAATAATTGAGATTCTGGTAAAGGCGATTCCAATGTTATCTCTTGTGGAAACGGAAGGATATCTGTTTTGTAAGGATCCCTTTCCGCATCCATGTCATATGAATCGAATCTCCGCTTCATTGAACACCTTTTGATTTTTACATAAAAGTAAGAGATTATCCATTTCCACCAATAAATTAAACCTGAAAGCAAGAAAAAACACAATTAGGAACAATTTGCGATTATGTAAAAATAATAATTCCATAAAAATGTTAATTTAATTCGATTTAAATGCCAAACGTTAGTTAAGGGATCTTAGTTCCTTACATCGTTCAAAATATCGGTTTCTTAAATTTGAGTTTAAAATTTTCTCAGAACTTTTGACTCGATCTCTCAATTAACAATGTTTAATTTTAAATGCATGAAACGTTAAGAAAATTAATAGAATCGTTTGAAAATATAGGCCGAAAAATGAATGAGAAAAAAACTGAAGCCTTACTCATTTGGCGGGAGGGGGGGGGGGGAATGAAGATTATTTTGGCGGGAAAGTTAGTGTTTAGTTAATAATTAAAATTTTAATTAAAAATTCAAAAAAGGGATCTCATATTCACATTTTCGACCTGTAAGGTATACATGTACCAAATTTTGTAGCTGTAGGTCAAACGGTCTGATTTGTAGAGCGCCAATACACACATACACACACACATACATTGAACCTTATTATAAGTATAGATGACGGCGTTACAATTATATATCAGTATTAATAAACATTTTATGAAAGGGATTAAGAATTATTTTTAAATGTGTTGCCTATAAAATAATTACAAAAAATTAAAAATTAAATTTTCTTAATTTTTTAAATTTTCTCTAATTACAGCTAAACTAAACTTAAGAAAACGATAGCACTTTTTTATCATTGGCATTAACTGATTTAGTTGTGGTACTACTGTGTTTTATGCTTTAAAAAAAATTTTTTTTTCAATTTTTTTCCCTAAATTCTATGTAGTATAAAATGCTAGAAAACAAACATATTTTATCCGAATTACTTGATATTTTTTCTGTAAACTCACTTTACAGAAATTTTGATCGATTTGTAAGAAATATAGATTAGAATTTTTTTAAAAAAAATATTGAATTTGAAAAGACTAGTTTTTCCCAAAGAACTACAAGAATTTTTCAGATAAAAAAATATATTTTTTATCGCCAAAATTGATTTCAATATCCAAATTCCTTAATTCTAAGAACCCTTCAAAAATTGTCGAGAAAATATTGAAAATTGTTCAAGAAGAAGCATTTTTAAAAAGCCCATAATTGAGAAAATGTTTTAAAATATTTAAATCTCTGATCAGGTAATATAATTTTAAAGACAAATGCACAGTTTACATTCAGCTAAAGCAAAACAAAGCAAATTTTGTGGAAATGACGAAAAAATTTCTATAATAATCAACTTTAATCCTATTTAAACTTTATTTGTTAAATATTTCGGCGTTAATTTCCATTTATCAACATGACATTAAAAAGATTAAAGGAAGAAAAATGGATTTAATAAAATTTTAGTTCATTTTGATAAGTTATTAAATTGCATCAATCTTTACAATACTTGCTAAGCAAATGGATATTATAAATTAATTATTTTTTAAACTAATTACAGTGCTGAATAATTTTTCTAAACATAAAAATAATGAAATATATTCTACAATGAAGGAAGTTAACTCTTGATAGCGAAATATCATTTTATCAATGAAAGCAATTTTGAATTGTGGTAGAAATATTTAAATTTAATTTTTCCACAAAAATTATAAAAATATAAAGAAGGAAAATTTTATCGAATTCCTCAACACTTCAGTGATTGAAGTGGGTAAATTATCTTGTACAAGTTAGGAAAATTTTAAAATTTAAGAAATTAAATTTTGGGAATAAATAGTAAAAATAACTTTGGTGATAATAACTTTTGCACTGAACTGTTGGCGCTTGATATAGAAATTAATAATCTTCATATTTTCAAATATTTATGAAATATGTAAAATAGTTATTACATTTATAAATAATGTATAGTCATTGATGTATAAATTAAATATAAAATTACATAATTGTTGGATAGAATAATATGATAAACAAAATCATATAAATTAAATATGACTTTCTTCCTGTTAAAAACATTAAAAGCCATGAGAAGCTTTCAAAATTCATCACAAAATACTACTTTCGCTTACATGGAAAAAAATCCCAAACCTTACTTGAGTATTATTTGCGAGTGTCGGTATAAAAATAATTGATTCTAACGCCAATGCCATAAAAACACACTGAAAATAATATACATACAACTTATGAGACTAATATCTGTATTCAAAAATAAAGATTCTTCATATAATTTCTTTCCTATATTTTTTGTTAATTTATAAATTATTCTAGTTAAATGAATACAATACATTATATTGAAATAAATTACCAAATATTCCAAAGAAAGCAATTTAAAGAATATAAATTATAAAAATAAAAGAATATAACTTACGACACATATCGAATTTTTCTTTATTAGTGAAACTTTTTTACTAAATTTGGTGAGAATTTGTCAAATCGGAAACTTTTTTTTAAACTATAAAGTGAGTAACAATATGCAACTTTTCAGATATTTTTATTAATATAATAACATGATTTTTTTTTACTATTTCCTTCTATTGATTTTTCTTATACAATTTAGTAAGAGTAGAAGTGCTAAAAAATGGAAAGTCACTAGCGGTAATTAACAATATTTTGTTTTTGTTTTTCATAAAAGAAGGAATAAATTTTTATCTATTCATGAAGGAAGGAAATAACTGACATCATTATCTTTTTTCCGCAGAACCAAAATAACCTCCAACAAAGCTTGCAACTGTTTGACTCGTCATTTTTTTAAAAAAATGTACAATTTAAATAACAGAAGGAGGTAAAAAATCTTTTTATGTCAACATGATCTAAGATTAACCTTGTAAATGAAGTGAAATGATTCGAAGTTTTATGCTTAATGATTTTTCAATGAAATGTTTTATGTTTATTTTAATGCTTTTTTTCGTAAAATATTAGATAGGGTAAATAAAAAACAACAATGCCTTATATTGTTTCAAAAGTGTATTTTATCTCCCATTAAAAATATGCACTGTGCATTTGTATTTTTTACTGCAGAAATTAAATAATCATGAATAATTGTGAGGTAAATTAAGTAATCAAGATTTTATTATTAAAATTGCCCAGTATAAATACAATTCTAATTTTCATTATATTTAATTTCATCAAACATGTTCTAACAAATTCATTTCATAGTGTATAATTGTACTTCATCAGGTTTTGCGTTTCAAGGGCATTAAATCATTGGAATTATAAGCAAGTAATCTCACCTCTCAGTTAAATGAAGAATTTTATTTAAGAATTCTTCCTATTTATTTCATTCAATAAATAATTATGAAAGTTGAAATTGATACTTTATTTCCTAGAAATGGTTCTTAGCAGATTATGTGCTTACGCTATCCGCTACGCTCACTAATGACGATGAATTTTGTGATCGATACATATATTTTCAGATTAACATTATCAACGTTAAATTTTAAATACATAGTGGGAAAATATTTGAGAAAATCTCCTCTAGTTGTATTTCACTGTTCTTGAAACCAGTAAAAATATTTATTTTCAATATCTCGAGAAAATGAGTAAATTTATATTTATTTAAAGAAAAATATTTTCCCCAAAACCATTTCCTTAAGAGAATTGTTCCAAATATTCTATATATTAAAAAACCAAAATAACTTGTCTATACTAAACCACGTCTCGTCTAGCTTAAAGTTGGTGACTACTTTAAAAAGTCGATTTTACGAAATTATAATTTTAAAAAATTATAATATTTTTAATGTTTGAGTACTTTTCTTTATAAACCCGTTAGAATTTCATTTCTAAGTTTATTTCTTTAGAAGTTGTACTAATTTTTATATCTGTTTTTACATACTTTTTAATGCTATTTTACATATTTAGATTTCATTTTCTCAAATTCTAATCTTTGATAGAATTTTTTTACGAAAATTTTCTTAAACTAAAATTTAATGCAAATTATTTTCCTGAATTTTTTATAATAATTTATCAATGTATTCTGCAGTACCTGAACTAAAGAATATGTAATATGTTCATTTAGAAATATTTATAGTTGTTTCATTACTTCAAAATATCAAAAAATTAAGATTACGTGTTATTTATCAGTTTCACTCTAATATTTAAAAAACGTATAGAAATTTAGTTTTTTTTTTCGGGAATTAGAAAAAAAAACGTCTTAAGCTTACAGCAAAATTTTAAGTAAATCATTTAATAAACCTCTAAATCAGAAAATTTTTGCGTTATATCTCTTTTTAGAGGAAAAAAAAAACACGTTCCTCGGATTTTTTCATCATGTCACGTACTTTGTTTCCAGCACCATCTGCCAAATGCAACGTGTCATCGTTTTTGAAATAAATCAAGTAGAAAATTTGCGAAACACAATAAAATGTGTTTTTCTTTTGTTTCTTAGCTGTTATTGATTATTTTCTCTTTCTTCTTATTCTGCCTAGCTTGATTCGGGATTGCCATTTGAAAATTTTCAAATTTTGATACTGTAACTGTAACTGTTAGAGCTTAACTGTTGTTTTTCATATGATTCTTGAGCACATACCCCAAAATACTTTGAACTAAAAATTTTATTGCGTTCTTGTGAACGGTATGATAGTTACGGTTTCCTCTATCGAGATAATTGTCATAGTAATTCTATATATATGCACTACCTGTATTAATCTACATTTGTTTCAAGCAATGCTGTGGTACTTTTCGAAGTATGATGTAGGTTTTATACTTTGCAAAGTTCCTGTATTGGAAATTCATTGAGATTTAGAAATGGAATTTCTTTTAAATATATCGAACATAAAATTTTTTTTGATAATACATTGAGTTGATTTTACGATTTTTCTTACTCTTATTATTTTTAATCTCTCATTATATGAGAGTCTTACGACAATGAGAAAGCCCTTCCAAAAATTTTCTTTGCGTTGACCAAATCAAGTTTGTACACTTTTGTACTCATATTTTCGATCGCAAATGGACATATTTGGTGCAGTCATTTAGATTAACTCAAGTTCCATCAAACATCCCAATATATTTCCGGTTATTTGCTGTTATTATAGTTTTCGTAGAGTAACCTACAAACTGTTCTGCGTTGAGCCACGTATTTCGGTAAAAACGATAAACATTTTTTTTTCCTTTTTAAGTTCAAAATATTAAATAAATATTTCATTTATTTTTGCTACAGGTGACAATTAAGCATTTTCATTTGATTTCAACATCGGCGAAATCTTTCTTGTTATTTCCGATTTCACTTTAGAAATATTTGAAATAGTAAGTGCCCTTTTAGATGTTCGCTTGGAGTTTTCTTTCCATTTAAAAATAACACTTTTCTCTGTCTGCTTATCAGTGTAGCTTATTTTACATTTAAATGTTTGAATTTCTTAGATTTCACAACGTTTTTAAATTATGGAATAAAAATATTTTTCTTTTGGAAAGTATGAAATCATATTTTTAATCATTTAATTTAGATGCGATATTTTAAAAGAAGAATAAATTTAAAAATAATAGAAGACACTTTTCAGTTCAGATAATAAGCTACTGCCACAATTTTTTCCGAAAAAAACATTTGCCTTTTAAAAAAAATCACTATCGAAATTATACTAAGAAGATCTAATTATCCTCTGTATTTTAATCTGTTGTGATAAGATTCATTTAGTCAGTTTGTTGAATAATGTTAAAATGGTCAGCTAATATTTGGCTATTGAAGACGATTTTTTACATGGTAAGTTTTAAACATTTTATGGCATCAGAAATTTAAAAGAAAAAAAAAACTCTTAAAATACATATATCCATCTGCAAAAAAAATATTTTTTCAAAGTAGTAAACAGTAGCGGCGTGAAATTTATATGTTTCATTTTAAATCTATCACTAAATTAACTCAGATACTTTCCAACTTCGGATATAATTATATTTTAAATTGATAAATTATACAAGCTAAAAGCTTATAAAAATCGTTAATGGGAATTCTTAGCACAAACTACAAACTACAAAATGAAGAGAAATTACTAGATAAAATTATGTGCACATATTAAACACCTATAGTTCATACAACTATAACATTTTAGCTATATCCAACAAGGGGGTTGACCATTTGTCAGGTCTGTACCGTCAGAAACATGCAAATGCAATAACTCAAATAGAAACAACGTAAATTCATATGAAAAACTTGAATTTTTTTGACTAATAAAATAATTTTTTGTCAAATTTTGTTTCGATTGTCTGGGAGAAACGTGTCTAAAACAAAAATTCGATTCTCGAATACTATTAACTGCATGCCAAAAAATGCGCCAAAGATCAAACAATAGATTTGTAGCGATCGTTTTAATTCTCTCGGGTTTTGCGTCTAATTATTTCTGCGTGTTCAAATAACGTCCGGGTGACTAATTTAACAAATTGTTGTGAGCGAGGATAGAACCTGGGACCTGATGGTTCGCAGTCTAGTAACATGACCATGATACAAAAGCAGTTGTTCGGTTAGCGTAGTTGTTAACTGTCTTATAAACTATTCACCACATATTCAGTAAAAGTGCTAAATTCTATCCAGCTTTTAATATTTCGTAAATATTGACCGTCAAGGCAATATGCAAGGCTTTCTCTTGGATAAGCCCTGATTAGAAATAGTTTTGAGTTGACTACTCTTATTGATTTATTTGTGTTTTTGGTTGCATTATCTAAATTTCTCTCAAATTTTTGTAGTAGCCTATTTCTAATTTGGGTGGCTGTAATTTAAAATTCTTGATTATTTCTAAAATAGTTTCTCAACCTTAAGAATTCCTTTTTTTCGTAATTACTGTTTAAACATATAGTACAATTGTAGAAGTGATGTTATTTCCTATTTTTTTTTATAATTCATAGTTACATAAACAAGAGCAAAAACAAATGAAAAATTAAGCCAAGATTTTCAACTTACCTCTTTTATAGAAACACGAGGCTCAACGCAAAACAGTTTGTAGGTTACTTTATAAAAATTATTTAACAGGAGACAAATGGAAATACATTGCGATCCTTGATGAAGCTTACCTAAATGACTATAACAAAAACAGGTCTCTTGACACTTGAAAATATAGAGGGGAAAAATTACAATCCTGATTCGGTCAATGCAAAGAAATTTCAGGAAAATATTTATCATTGTTATAAGATACTCATACAATGGGAAATTAAAAATAGGAAGAGTAAGAAGAAATGGTAAAATCAATTCAACATATTATCAAGAGAAAATTTTTTTGTTCGATATTTTTTAAATAAATTCCATTTTTTTTATCCCAGTGAGTTTTAAGTAGTGAAAATTCATCATGAATAAGCTGCATAACATATTTTCAAAATTACGAGTACTATCACACTCCTTGATAAAAATGAAATGGAAATTGCCTGTATATGTTTTCGGCATATTCTTACAAAGTCTCATGAGGCTCACCTATGGACTATTGTGTATTTGGTCTGTTTAAAAAAAGCTCTTTCGGAGGTCAGACCCACAATGATTGGTAGATTTTGCAAAATAGTAAACGAAAAAAAGGAACGAATACTTCAGAAAATTTTACGAAATCCTTTTTATTATAGATAATTACATCTCAGATTTATAGTCCAGAAACATGATTATCAGATGAGATATTATAAAATATAATCTTTACATTTTAAATGATTTTTCCAGAAGCGTTCTAAAATTGTGTAAATATCCTCTGTAGATATGGCATTTTTTTTAAAGCTTGTTTATTCATATTTTTTAAAAAGAATGATGAGTCAGAAAGAAATTATTTCAACTTTGCTTAATGTATAAAAATATTAATTTGTTTCTTCATGAAATCATTTAATAGAATGATAAAGCCAGTTAAAACTTAAAAGTATTTTTTTTTTTGTTTCTATGATCATTTCTAATATGTATAAAAAAAAGTAAAAAATCAGAAAATTGATGATTTTTAAAGAAAATAGAAAGATTTTAATTTATTTATTATGCTTTCATTTACTATAACAACTATTTTTTTCACAAAAAAAAATATTCATATATATTTTTAGCTGTGTAACTATCATAATTCATTACGCATATTGTAGGTACTACCATTAGAATTTAGTTTGCTATAATTTTATGAACAAAAATTGTTAGGTAATATAATTTATCTTAGAAACATAATTTTCTCTATCTATCAGTTTAAATCAAATACATGGATTCAGTTAGTTGTCTCTGTAAAAAATGAAATATATATTTTTCGGTTTAGAAAGTCAATATATTTTCATGGCATTTGAGCTTATCGAGATATTTTCAAGATGAAGAATATTTTTTAAAGCCAAGTGTTTATTCTGTTTGGGTAATTAAGTATGGATCTAATAGTTATTTCAGTTTTCTTTAAAAAGTTTATTTCTGATTAAAAGAACTAAGTTCTTCAATTTTGTTGAAATGAACATAATATTACGTTTTGAAGCCACTGAGCATCGCTTTTTGTCTTGAACAAAAGGACAATATAATGTTAGACTACGTGAGGTAATCAATATAACTCCTGAATCAATTCTCAACAGGTCAGATTTTTATTTCACACCAAAAACAAAGAAGCAAAAAAAGATTCGTTGTTCACTAAGCTCACAAACATGTTAGACCTCAAATTAATTAGGCTTAAATGCTCTGTTCGCTGGCTATGAAACTGAGATTATATAGCAATGACATTTGAAATTTTTTTCTCACGTATATCTTACGTTTACAAATGGATAATTATAATAAAATCATTTTTAATATTTTTTGAGTTCAGCATTCCCAGTTTAGAAATAACACTTTATAAAATCATGAAAAATATTGAAATTTCATAATTGTCCTAGAGTTTTATATGAATTTTATCACATATTTATGGTTAACACATACAAATTTTCAATCACTTTTTTAATGCTTATGTCTAGATGGAAAAAAGAATTTTAAATTATTCTTATATAAATTATAAGTAATGAGTTAGATTAAAATTATTTAGAATTTTGAAATATTTTGAGATGGTTATATGATGTATGAAAGCTTCTGACTGTTAATCACAAAAATAGATTTAATACGAATTTTTTTTTTATTTTAAAAAAGAGCAATTATTTTCATTCATTCAAATGCTAAATTTTAATTCAATAATTCGAAGAAAGGAGAATTTTTTTATTTATTCTAATCGATAGCTTCTTGTTGAATGAAGTCACTGAAAACTAGTTAATGGATATTAAGTAATTATCCTTATTCTAGACTCATTATGACAATGAAGATTATTTATATTTTTTAAGCACTATGAATATTAAGATTATCCTGTTACATTTTATTCCCATTTTTTTATTTTAATCTGGGTAATTCTGATAAACTCTATCACTAAAACTATTTTATATCACATTTTTAAAATATGATCTTATTGTTATAATGGAATTTCCAATTTTCAAATGCACTTTTCTGATCATTGTTAAAAATAACATAATTTTTAGAAAATAACTCTATTTCAAATCTGTACATTTATTTTATTTTTATAACCGTAGAATATACCCGAAAAAATTAACATTTTAAATTATAACAATATTTTTAAATCAACAATGCCAAACATAATGCCAGTACTATAAGAAAAATCATAATAATACTATTATTATAGAAACCTCATTTATAACAAGCGATTTCATTCAGCATAGCAAGAAGAATTGTTCTTCTAAAGGAAAATAAGCAGTAAAGAAACGGAAATGTAATGTACCAGATTTTATGCAAAGAAGAATATTCATCCTGTTTGATTCAATGATTCCGCAAAAAAAAAATTCTACAAATCTTAAATAATGCAACAATTACTAATTAATATTGTATTATTAAGGATATATAATAAAAATATAATACTTTGTAATTCAGTTACTTATTAGGAAATACATAGCATAATAGTGACATTACGGAATATGCAATTCCTTTTGAAAATACGTTGCAATCGAATATTATTGTTAGATATTAAACATTTTGTAAGTCACTCAGATACATCTATTTTAAGTATAACGAATCATTTCTTAAAAAAAAAACATTTTTTCCTAATTATTATCTTAAGCATTGCCTTTTCTAAAATAATTTTGAACAAACATTATTGAAAATACGCACGAATGAAATAATTGGTATCATTAAAAAGGTAAATTTTAAAATTTTTAAACAGTGTAAAATTAATTTTTGTGCCATTATAGAATCGGAAGTTATCACTGGAAAACGGCAGAATTGACCTTAGTTTTTAATTATTTAAAATTCGAATTAGCATTTAAAAAATTGCTCTAAGGTGCATATTTCTACCATCCAAGGTATATTATATGTCAAATTAGATAGTTGTAGATCAAGCATTCTACACGCAGTAAGCAGTATATATAGGTAAAGGAAACGAAAATTAATAAAAATTGCCATTTTTTAGAAAACAGAATTTTTCGTATGCGAATATAATTAAATGTTACATAATATCAGAAATTGAAAACGTTTTGATTTTTTTCAAAAGATCCATTACCTCTACCACATCCTGAGCAAGAATTTTAGTAACGATTGCGATCGTACAATCAGTAACAACTTTATTGCCTTACCGGAAGTATGTTGGAAGGCACCGGAAAAAGATATTCTCGTCGTTATTTTCAGTTTACATCTGTTAAATGTTTCATAATATTTTCATATATTTAATTAAATATCTACAGGAATAATTGAAAACAACAGAGTTGACCTAGAAATAATCCCCGGAATAAGACACGGGATTTTCATGTTCATATTCCTCACCGTTTTGGAAAATTACTTATGGAAGACATTTCTTCTGTTGATCATAATATCGTGTTCTTTTGATAAGTATTTTGATCATAATATTGAGTTCTTTTGTTAAGTATTTGGATAATAATATTTGTAAAACTACAATATTTAAGATTAAAATGTTTCATTAATATCAGTAACTATAAATTCAAAAATGTACCTCTGCTTATAGGGTTCTTAATAATACTCATAAAAAATGCTAAACTCATTCTAAAACCCCGAATTGATAATTTTTTAATTAGTCTTGTGTAACAGTAAGTCATCAAAATATTTTAAATAAGTAATAAATTATTCAAAATAGATTATGAAATTTTCAGCGTTTTTTTTTTTTTTGGGGGGGGGGGTATTTAGAAAAAAATTCCCATTAGGGGAAAAAATCATTTTTAAATAAATAAAAATGTATTTACATTTGCAAAAAATTCGATATAAAACATTTTATCCGTTTCAGTAATAATAAATGCATTTATAAATAATAAATATACCTTATATAGATAAGTACAATAATTGAATAGGAAGTGAATTGAAGTATTATAAGATTATCTCTGCTACAGCATTACAGTTTCTATTTCGAATATATCCTCTATTTTCTTTCTTGTTTCGTAACATTATAAAAGTTTTAAATAAAAATGTATTAGATCATTCTATTTAATTTGGCAATTTTGGATTACTTGCTGCAACGTAAATTCCGAAAATTCAATTGCTCCTCTTGCCAAAGTTTAGTTTATTTTATCGATATGACAGTTAACGTTATCAGAGAACTAGCTTCTTTTACAAAAATAACGAAAATGATCATACGATATTCTTCACTAGATGAAAGACAAAATCAAAGTGCAATTACAATCCATGACATTATTTTTTTTTGAGTTATTCTACGATCCAACAAATTCGAGTGATATATTGATTGAGAAAGAAAGAGAACAAAAGACCAATTTGTCATGTAATGCAATTCATGAAAGATTACAAAAGTGAATAATCCTTTCATGTACGTATCAAGCTATTCAAAACCTGTTCTGAAAAACCAAACAGAATCACAAACGACACTACATTTCGCCCTGCCGAATCATCCGTGGATATAGTTTAGAAGAAAAAAGAATTCGATATGTTTTGTAAGTTATGTATATATATAGATATATATATTTATTTTTGCTATTTTTAAATGTATCATAGCTTATTTCAAAATCCTTTCACAGATACAATTCTTTGTCTTTATAGTAGTGCAAGGGAATGTATTGGTCCATTGTTACTATACAAGTGATTATTTCATATAGAGTTATAAAAAATTATTACACAGATTAATGCATTTTTGTGTTTATAGTAATATAGTGGAATGTAACAGTTTGTATGGTGTTCTACCAATCAATCGTTTCTTATAGAGTTATAAAAAAAGACTTGAAATAAAAATTGGAGTGAAGAAGGGTAAACTTCGGACCAATTTATTTTGAAATTTTAATTAAAATTTCGATAAGTAATAGAAAATTTCGAAATCGAGTTTTTTACAATTACTTCAAGAAATCTAACTTACAGGAACAACATGTTAAACATCAAAAACAAATTATTAGTTTAAGATTAACCATTAATAAAACTTACAACTTTTTCTAAAGATACGAAATTCAAACTTTTGCATAATTTTCAATACTACTTTCCTTATTAACCATTCTATTATTCATAATTGTTTATATTCTTTTAATAAATATTTAAAATTGTAATTTTCTTCCATTGTTGAAATCTAAGGAGGAAATATTCTGTCTTTTTATCAGCGAAGTTTACATCTCTAATAATAATAAAGAAGAATGTGTATATGTTTCTACAGATGTCTTTTATTATATTGATATTTTATACAACAAACCGCTTCAACTAGAGCTATCAAATGTGGTACGTTTATACTTTAGAATGTGAAACTGCGCACTTCAATATATTTTGTTCAACATTTTAATTTTAATTAATTCAAAATTAATTTAAATTTTGGAGTTGTTTTTTTACGATGACTTCCAATTCGTTTAGAAATTTAAAACTTGAAATGATACCAATTTACTTATCATAATTTTATTTAAAAATATTTCTTGCTTAATTTTTGAAATAGTGTCTTTGCATATTTTTTGCAATGAAATTCAAAACTGTTTTACCTAAAGGCTTGTAAAGAACGATTATACTTCCAATCTCCGCCATTTACAGCAAAAATCTGAAAGTGAAATTGCTTCCTTCAAAAAGTAAAGTGTAATTTCAATTAAATTACCTAGAACGCTTAAAAATTCCACACACAATAAATACAAAATTCAGGTATTTGATAAATATCTACACTTTAAATTTAAATATTTGTACCAACTTTTATTCATCTAGTTCTCCTTGTTTTGTATTTGTTGTGTTAAATTATGTTCGATCAGCCAAATAAACAGACTTTTCTGAATTTATTTTTCTCAAAATATAACAGAAATCCGCAAAATATTTTGTAAATACCCGATGCGAAATTTCATCAATGTAGCGCAAAAATGTTTTTGAGTTATCTTTATCACAGATAGATAAACATAATACCAAGAATATATTTCTCGAAATCTTAAAAGGGGAGATTCATCAAAGTCTTGTGTCTTTTGATTACGATTGCATTACTTTCTTTGTACTTCGTACACGGGAGTAAGTATTACGTACTATGGTCTATACTTGCCAATAATTTTATTAAATATAAATTTCCTCCTTCACATTTTATGTTATTTTTTTGTGTTGCATTATTATTTTCATAAAATTCTAAACTATTCTTTTTTGTTTTACTTGCAGCTTTCGCGTATTGGTGCAAATGGATCACTTCTTATTTATACACATCAATATTCAGACGTTCCTTAAAGCCCAGGTTCAACTCTTTCGATATGGATGCGGACGGTGACCCTTACAAAACAGATTTCCTTCCGTATCCTGAAGAAATAACTTTGGAGTCACCCCTGCCTGAATCTGAGCTGATCAGTGTAAGAAACCGTTTTCCTTAAAGAAACATATATTTTTCAAAACTTCACCAATGGTTAGAGAGGAAAACAAAAGTTAAGACTATACAAAACAATTGTTATCAGGTTTACAAAAATACATAAAATTGAAAAGTGTTATTATTATTATTATCATGAGCGAAGATGATGTTGTTTTAGTTTGGTCATTTTAGAGCCTCAAAATACACGGGCCGAAAATAGGAAATTTATCGCTTTTGAGGCATTAATTTTTCGCTTTTAGGGTTATTAGAAAATGATAAAGAAAACTGACATATTTAGCGATTTATCACCAACAAAAATGTCCGAAATGTACAATAATTTTAAATTTTTCTAGCTGGCAAAAAAGTTCCGGAGCTTGAATTAATTTTGAGATTAAAAAAACAACAACAAAAAAAACAAAAACAAAAAAAAACATCGTTTTTTTAAAGTTGACGATTGCACTATACAATAGTCACGTAATCATTCCAAAAAGGATTGCGTGACGGATTTTCGTAGAAAAAAATGTCTGGCCTCGAGATAGTTTTGGATCTCAAACGATTCTGAGATAGAAAAAAATAGTCGTTTACTATATATCGACTCATGCGTAATCTGATAGTCACGTGATTGTATAAAACTGATTTCCCAGGAAAAAAATTGTGTCCTGGAGGGGAAAAAAAATTAGAACTCGATTGATTTTGAGCTGCTCAAAAACAATCGCTTTTTTTTAAATGTTGGTGATTGCAGAATTCGAATCGTATGAGAATGTGATGTTTTTCTAGTTGGTTTGAAACCATGTGATTTAAAATAAATAATGTTCTCACATAATAACTTGAAATTTGCTATATCATATTTCTTTTTTTTAATTATTATTTTCAAAATAAAGGAAGAATTCAATAGTAAAAGTTCAGAAAATATTTTGTATTTGACGTTTTTTTTATATTTGAAAAATGAGAAATATAAAAAAGGCCTTTGAAATATTCCAAAAGATATCCAGTTAAAATGGCCTAAAATAACAGTAATGTTTTCTGAATTGATATTCATTTTGAAAAAATTCAAACTTATTAAAAATATATTAGAAAACCATTGAGAAAATAATTATTTAGAATTTACTAATGAAAATAAATATATACTCTTAAGTTCAAAGAATTCTAAAATATTTTATTAATATAAAATAATTATTTTATTTCCCACAAAATAACCATCTTTCTCTCACTCGCAATATAACTAAGTATATCCACGTAAAAGCACATGATTTACTAAAACAGATATTTATATTATTTGAATTTACATAAAGTGCCATGATTGCATTTTCATCAGTAACTGAATCGTCAACTTATAAAATTAAAATTTTTCCTATAACAGAGTAATGTATATAAATCTTAGAAGAAAACTTTAAAACTAAGGCATCTAAAAATCAGAATTATTTTTATTAATCAAAAATAAAACATTAAAAACTTTTTGATATGCACAAATGATTAATTTTGGACTTGGTTACCGAAACAAAAAGTTTTGTTCATGAAAAGCCTACAAGCAACATTGCACGTGTAAAAACGGGTTCCGCATCAACTCTTTTTAAAAGACGTGTAATTTCTCTTTAACGATTTTTATGCTATATGATAAATGATCTGAAATTTTCTTCCGTTTGAATTTGGATACAATATTGTTGTTATAAAGAATTAGATATGGCTGGTATAAAATATCTCTCGTCATTCACGCACCAATAATTTTTGCCTCTACGACGCTACATTGTAATCTGGTCACAATTAGGCGAGTTATGACATTATGTTTATGTTGAATTTTGCAATAATATCATAATGCAGAATAATATTAAATTCCATTTATATTCGAAACTGCGCAACTTTATCTCATTTTTCTCCAGCGGTTTAATTAAATCATAATATTAGGTTTACATATTATTTAGGTGAGCACTGACCTTCCGTTTAAGCTGAATTTTGCAATAATATCATAATGCACACTAACATTAAATTCTATTTATATTCGAAACTGCGTAATTTTATCTCATTTTTCTCCAGCTGTTTAATTAAAAGAATTCGTTGCTCGAATTCTTTGTCCGTTGAAACAATCGAAATTTGCAAATTGTTTTCATACTAATTTAGTAAATTACATCAAAAATAAAAAATAAAAAAATAGAATTACAAATAATTTTTCTACGACTATTAGAAACCATCCAGAGAAAAATGTTTATGAAAAATTGCCCAAATTTGTACAAAACATTAAATTTTAGCTGATTGAAAGGCGCGAGGATAGAACCTGGGACCTTGTGGTTCGCATTCCATTAACATAACCATGATACTAAAACAATTGCTCGTGCACCGCAGTTGTTAACTGGATTATATAAGCTATTCACCACAAGATGTTCTGCATTAAATTTTATAATTAGGTTTTCGAGATATATTGAGTTGCCTTGCATTTGCATATCAGTCAAACTTAATGGTTGTAATTATAATAGATTTTTCTTGGCACTGTACAAGCAAACTCTAGTTAAATATTTTTTTAAGTGTATATGACTGCAAATATGAGTAATTTGGACATCGAAATAATGATAGCATATAATTTCCTCTTAAATATTAATTTTTTTTACATTTTCATTACATATTAATAAAACGAAGCATATAAAGTATTTCTTCTAGTTTTTATAACCACTGGATTTATTCATAATTCTTTTCGTTTGGTATAACTAAATGTATCTTTTAACTTCCATTTAATGTTCGATTATTAATTTCTGAATAAGGGACAGAATTCGGAAACTTGCATCAGAAATTATAAGCATGTTTTCTAAGGAAAAAAATGACTTTTTTCCATATTAATAATAGTTTTTAAAAATTTTTATGCACTCCTACTATCAGTTGATTAAAATCATGATCGAATTTTTAGACGGTGGATGAAATATTCTTCTACGGAGTGAACTCAAAATCCGAGTATCTCATTACTCGCATTGCAAGAGGAACCAATCAAGAAGCGGGGGCTTGGATTTACTTGAAGTTAGCCAATGGAAAAATCTACCAGCTGCAAGAGTCATCCGGCTTTCAGCAATCAACCAGTGATAAGAGAACGTTTTCTTGTGGTGGACTGCAGATTCATTACTTAAAGCCAATGAGAAGATGGAGAATATTTTTCAACGGTCTTCTCAAGTAATTTTTTTGACTATATATACATATATATTTTTGATAATATAAATGCTGTTTTGAAGTTTCGTATTTATATTCTGATGTCAGGGACGAAAATATTTAAAAGTAGCTGAAAAATTTTGTAATGCAGATGTTTCTTGTCTCTAAATGTGCTTTTCCCAAATATTTTTAGCTTCATATGATTCTAAAAAAAACATTTTTATGTTAATTCTATTTATGGCGAATTCTTATCTATGATAAATGATGAAATTATGTTAAGTAATATGACTGATATTTGTTCTAGTGGAAATGATCAACAAGTTATAGTTGACAACTCTCATCCATTCTGCAGTTTCACATTATTCAAAAAAAATATTATCTACATTTATATTATTCAAATATCATACTTTCTTCTACATTTCCTCTAAACTTTTGTGTTGTAGAAATACACTTATTTATTTAAAGTTATTTCCTAATATCTAGAATTCTTGTTTATTGAAAATTTTATAATTAACTTTCCCAAATCTAAGTTTTAAAGTTTAGATTAGAACATTTTTGAAAAAAAAAATCTTAGTCTAATGGTCTATATTTATAATTATGAGTTAAAAAAAATTAGAATTTAAAAACAATATTCAACATGCTATTATTTCACAATAGCCACTTTGGGAAACCAGCACGTCCATAGGAATTTATGCTCAAAAATTTTTCAAATAAATATTTTGAGCAACTTGGTTTCTTAATAGCATCAGCAGTAAAATATCTCTTAACTTCAATTTTTGATATTCATACAACTAATTCTATTGCAGAAGCTTTAGGTCATTTTGCCTAATTTTCGGCAAGCGCCTGTAAAATTTGAATTTTAAATTGAAACGTAAGTGATTAAGCTTAAATCAATGCAAAAACATTTTTTTTCTGTTGTTGTTGTAATCAAACATGTTTTTTTTAAATAGAGCACAGCAAACAGAATCGTTCAGCATTGAAATCTTATATTCTGTGCAGAATATTTTATATATGATTTATACAATATCTCAAAGGATTGTTCGACAATTTATTTATTTCATCATAAAATTCCTTTTTAAAGCTTACTTTCCAAAGGAGTTTAAAGTGATAAATAATAAAATTTTGTTTTATTTCATTCAATAAATGTACTTCTGAAAAAATTATGTATCATAAATTTTTTACAGTCCTTTGGACACATTCTTAGCATTGAACTTCAGTGAAATATTCTTAACGTTACAAATTTCAAAATAATAAAAATTATTCTATCTTACGCTACAAAATTCTAACGAATTATAAAGTTTTGATTACCTCTATTTTAGGACAATCAACAATTTCATAATTAATCAATCTTTGAAAATTTCAGACATTTATTGGCATCTCTTCTTTCAGACAATCACTGGTGTCGTCTATATTCAGTCGTTTTTATAAAATAGAGATATTCAAAATTTCATATCTCACTTACTTTGCGTCGTAACAGAGAGGACCGTTCTCTTTATTTAAAATGTTAATGTCTGAAGACGGAAAATATATACTTTTATAAGTGAAAAATATATAAATATATATTTCATTAAATATATAATATATATTAAGTCTATATAAAACATAAAATTTGTAATTCATCAGAGCATTTAATGACTCAAACTGAATAAAATATAATTTTTAACTTTATTTAAGTCATATTTTATATTAGATGTGTAATGCTTAATTCTAAAAATTTAGAAGTTTAATCTTGGACCCACTTATATACAAAATAGTAGTCTTGATATTTCTGGGGAAATGTTGAAAAAATATCTGTTGACATTTTTATTAGTTCTGCGTTTTCGCATTATTCTAAAATTCACATTAATTTTTAACTGTGAATAAATATTTTTTTACAGAGAGCTTCAATATATTCTCATTTTTCGCTAGCTCATTTTTCAAAATAACTACACTTCGTGTCATCCCGGCACAGATGGATCTGTTCTTAGTATACATGCCTTTAAGATATTAATTAATGTTGTTTTTCATTTAAAGGGAATCAAGTGAAGATGGTACACCATCAAACAAAAAGATGCATGTGAAATTTGCCTTAATGTAAGTTTGGAATTTTAATATATAATAAAGGTTGCATAATTATTTGCAAATGATATAGTTCCAAAAGATTAAAATATTGTAAAGACTGTATTAGCAAATTAAAAATTATATTTCCTTAATGATATATACACATCATTGTCTAATTAGTTGAGCAGACTAAAAGTAACAACCTATTTTTGCAGCATGAATTATAGCGACAATTATGAATATCTCATTGCATCAGGAAAGATGATAGTGTTAAGGAATATACTACATTTATATTTACGGAAGGAAAAACGTTTCTCACCCTCCTAATTTCCTAAAAGATTAAAAGTCAAGGACTCCATGTCCCCCAGGTTATGATGCTGCCATTATCAACCTGCAATACACCTTTATATATTTTGTGAATGCTGACATTTCTCTAATCATCTAATTAAATGATTAGCAAAAAAGTTCTATTATTATATAATTAGTAGAATAAAACCTGGATTCAGTGAAAGGTGCAATATCTTATTAGTGCGAGTCTGTTTTATTTATGTTCATGGACTTTCTTCGACCTTAAGCCCACAGGAGAATGGTAACTAACCTCCTCCTGCCGGTAATTGAGTTAGCTCGTGAAGTTTGCGTGCTTGCTTGTATCATAGAATTTTTTTGTCTTGAATTTATCAAACAATTTCATAGCTTATTAAAAGATATAGCTCTAGCTATTTTGCCTCTCATAAACCAAAGACTCCTTTCGTGACGATAAATAATAGTTGATGAAAATCCTTATTTTATTTTCTATTCAGCGAACTTGTTATATAAGACCTTTTGCAATACATACTTCTTGAAAGTATGAAGCAAAATTTCATATAATTCACAGTTACAGAAATGTTAGCATTGTAGCACCAATGCAAAATCAAAGCCTCTTTTAGGCTAAAATCTGACTTTTACAATAATCCTATATATTGTTGATGAGTAGTAATCAATTTACAAATATTCGAGTAATTGAATTAAAATGTCAGATTTCTATTCAAAAGAAGCAGAATGTGTGCTTTAATAGAAGCAACGTTATTTGATTTATATTATAAAAGGTTTTCATCTTTTCTCCCAGTTTTAAACGATGGATATAATGTGATATTCTTTTCAGTCACTTTTTTCGTAATTGAGTTGCCAAGAACCGAACTCGCAACGTTAGGGTTTGTAGCCGCTTGACATAACAACTAGACAAAAGTGATCACTCGTGTCCACTTATGAAGGTACCACAACAATACTCCCTAACCAGTGAGTCGGCGGTGAGACGAACGATATTTGTTACTGTTAAGTGGTGATGGGTTTTTTTTTTTTTTTGGCGGTTGCCTGCGCCTGACTTTTTTATTATTATTTTTTATTGATTGATTTATTTTTGCTGCGGATAGAGGGCGTCACAACAGCTGCTCGAAGTTGCGCATTCTGGCTCAAGAGTCATCAATGTCGTGGTTCAATTGCCAAGAAGCAAAGCAACATTAAGGTCTGTAGTTGCGTAACCTGACCACTAGACAAAAGTGATTACTCGTATCCAGAGGTTGTTAACTGGTTTATGAAGCTATCACCAAATTTTATTGGGTTTTAAATATATTTTGGTCCGTAATATAAACTTTAGAAGAAGATATTAATGAATGCATATATATAAGGAAAAATACTTTTAAATATTTTCTATTTCAGATGGCGAGCGTCAACTGACCCATTCGATTTTAAAACTGATGTAAACACTAAAGCTATAACAGCTAGTTTGGCTAAGACTCAATGGAGGCAGTACACGCCACCTCTGGAAAAGTAAGAAAATAATTATGAATTATTTTAGGTATTTAATTTCATAAAAACATATAGCATATAGTAAAATTCTGATTTTTCAAGTTTTGTTTTCTTGTTAGAGATGACTTTGAGGCGCATAAAAGTTAGATTTTAGTTATTTTTAAGTTTATTGAATCCAACAGATCAATTGGGGATAATCAATGAACTCCTTCTCTTTAAGTTAGGTAAAACTTGTTAGTATTCACTTATGCTAGGCAAAAATCAGTTACGGGAAATTTTGTTTTCGGGAGTTAACAGTGAAAAATCACAATTTTTCTTTTAATTTTTAATTAATTAGAAATTCGAAAAAATATTTTCAAGATTCACACTTTTATTTTCTAAATTACATTTATGTCGAATTTGGTATTTTTAATAATCTAATAGTCTGTCCTGTAAAGTTTCAACTCATGTATAAACATATATACACTAAAACTTCCTTTTATAGGTATGAGTAATATAAAATTAACTTTTCTAATGAATAGAGAAATAATATGATATGTCTGTAGCTTGCAGACGCATAAGCTGTATGAATAATACAAATGATAAATTTTATTTCATTCAGAAATGATTCGTTTAAAAAAATCACTAGAAATAACAAATAATTATTCTTTTTTATTAATTTCTTTGTTATTCTTGTAGGTTGTTCAATACTCTAGATTTCTACGCTCAGGGTGGTATAATGATGGGAAAAGTCTACGTAGACGAAATTGAAGAATCAGATATGTACTTATTTGGAGAGAGACTAAGAATTTTTGGTATGAAGCAGTTTCCTGTTTTTTTTAAATAAAATGATTTCTATTATCTGTGAATATGTAATAAATGAGGATAAGATTGGAAGTTTGGAAAAAACCCACAAAAGATGTTAATGAGAATTATTTTTCCCTTTTATATGAAATGTCATTTAAATAACTTGGCAGTTTATTTCTTAAAATGATTTTTCGAAATTCTAAAATATGTTTTCATACTAAAGATAATTAATTAAATTAAGTATCTCATTTTCATTTCAAATCGTTCACACAAATTGCTAAGATCCATAAATAATGAATTCGAGTGGAGCGAATGAATTCGACAAAATAAAGAATGCAGTTTTTGATATGACTGATTTGAATACTGAAAAAAAAATATAACATAAAACTAATAGCTAATGAATATTGAATATTGAAAAAATATATATATATAACATAAAACTAATAGCTAATCCTAAATAAATTATTTAATTATGGAATTTAAACGTAAAATATATTTTTTTCTCGTTTTTTTAATTGACAATTTTCTCAAATAGTTCTAGTATATAGAACATATTATTTGAAAATTTTCTCAAATAATATGTTCTCTATATTTATTTTTGTTTATAATCTTTATGTCAATATAATTAGTTTATGCTATCATAAAAGTAATATATTTACTTTCAATTACTACTATAAAAGAAATAATTGAATCATATATTATTCCAGCCGAAATGATTTGAAGGAAAAGCATAATTGCAAACAAAACCTTTATCATGCTACTACATTCAAATAGAAGACATGATGAAGCGATCCAATCAGCCCCCATCAATCGATGATTATTTCATTATAAACGAACCGGATTTGCCAACCGGATGTCAGCTCATCATCTATATATTCTTCAATCACAACCACTAGATAAAATATCGAATATAATGATATTTTACAATTTTTATTTAATGTGAAACCTTTTAAATCCTAGATGCAGTATCATTTTAAATTAAATTATGGTGCATTTAGACCTAGTCTTCAGTCTTCAATTTCGACAGACATTTCAAAATGAAGCTTATACAACGCCTCTAATCTCAATCACATAACCAATTTCCCAAATCGGAAATTTTTTTCACTTTGCAGGCAGAGATATTAAACACGAAAATATTATAAAAGCAAAAGTTTTTATCCTCTTCCTAATTTTAATAGCTAACCTTTTCTTTCTTTCTTTTTTGACTAAGCTATTGGGCTTAGGTTTTCGAATATAATTGTGTATTCATCGGCTGTTGTTGTTTTTTACTTCCAGAGTGTCGAAAGTTTTAGAAGATAATAATTTTTTCAATATCTTCTTGGTCTAATTAATTTAATAGTATGTCTTCACAATGCTATATAGAAAATAAATTATATTAATTTATGCAACTCATAAACTATGCACTAATTAGACTTCAATACACATTCTCATTCGTATCTCAATTCGCAAACAGATCATTCAAAAAGATCTTACATGTCAGAAAGGATTTGGATGCAACGATTGGAATTTCCACATTTTATTTCAGAGGCAGTTAGCACATATGAGCCGTTTATTTTGAAAATGGGGCAAGTCCATTTTTTGTTATTGCGAGATATTTGAAGGATTGCATTTCAATGAATTTAAAAATATTGGTAAGTATTAACAGATATATTTTTTTTTGTATTTTGTAGTACCAGATAATGTAAGTTTATAATCCAATAGTGCTTACAGTGCTTATTAAAAAACGTAAGAGTTTCATTATAACTAAATGGACTTGCACCACTTTCAAAATAAACGGCTCATATACACAGGAACAAAGCGCACAAAAGCGAAAACAACACAACTAGACATCACATTATACATATAGAGAGACTGACTCAATAAAAACAATCCCATGAGAGGCACACAGCGTCTTCGGGTGGAAAACCTTGGACTTCAAGGGAGCAAATAAAATTTTAATATGTACCTCTCTGCAATCATTTATGCCATCTTTGACATATTCATTTCACTGGCTTAATATTTTACAGGTGATGTTTCTTCTATGGAAGGAATGGAAATTTTTCATGTTTTAGGACATGTGTGTAAAGTAAGAATGACTTTTTTTTTTCATTTTTAATGAAATAATTTGTTTACAAATCTGTTAAAATAACAATCTGAGATCTTTTCCTTTTCCTGCAATGTTGTCTTTTTCTTTTAGAATGGGCGATTTATACATGTAATAGAAGTGTCATTGCCAGATGTTGTAGATAAGTATGAAATGTTATGATATACAACTTTCACTACTTAGAAATAGTTTTTAATTTATTATTAATGTCAGTTCTGCATGTTCTACATTTCGATTCTATATGTTATTTAATTTATAGTTAAAGCAATAGTGCAATATGCTATAACAGAAAATATAACTCATGTTTGAATCTAAATTTAGAAAATTTAACTGATGTTTGAATAGAAAATCTAAGTAATGATTGAATCTAAATTTAGAAAATTTAACTGATGTTTGAATAGAAAATCTAAGTAATGATTGAATCTAAATTTAGAAAATCTAACTAATGTTTGAATCTAAATCTTGAAAATATAACTAATCTTTGAATATAAATCTAGAAAATCTAATTGATGTTTGTTCTAATCTAACATAATTTCATTCTTAAAATGCATAAATAATCTAAACGTTTGAATTATTCTTAAAAATATAATTTTTTGTAGCTATCAGAACATAAAAAAATTATTTAAAATGGTATTTTATCCTTGAATTATATATTTTAAATATTTTCTATGAAAAATCTAATTTTCATATATAATAACTTCGCAGAACAGAAGATCGAAGTTATCCAAATTTCATATTCTAGAATTACTACTCTTGAAACAATTAAAAGTCCTGTATTTTATTATTTCTTCATTACAACTTTTTCTGGAATTGCCGTATTTAAAAACTTATGAACGCGCAAGGCATTTCACTGACCGCATTTGAGCGCTATTGTATGAATGGTTTTGTCCGGTCATTATGAACTAACAAATCAACAGAACTGAGATCAACACTTGTTTTTAAACATTGTCAAACATTGTTTTTAAAAGTCATTCAAAATATTGCACGAAGAAGAGTATATAAATATATGTGCAGAACGGTGCATTTAATGCTAATTGGGAAAGTTGGTGAAACATTACATAATGATATACAGTGACTCCATGATTATGGAAATTATTCGCTATATTTCAGTGAAATCCTTTCACTGATTAATCTTTCGCATTCGAAATTGAAGAATTTAACCTGAAAGTAAACTGCTCATATATTGTTTCTTTTCCTGACATAGTAAAAAAGTTTGATATTTCCCTGAGACAAGTGTCTCAGTTGAAAAGATAAAAGAATTCAAGAATTTCTGAAAGATTTCTGCCATTGCTAAATTAAATTTAATGCAATTTTGTTGTAACTAAATCTGTTTGCGGTGATACTGAAAATTGAATTCTCCTTCACTGATATGTTTTCACAGACTGACTAATCCATAATGTTTCCAAAATTGTTAAAATTTTCATCACCGTCAATAAATTATGTACTAAGTGTACTTAATTAAATAGTTTTGAACACTTAAATAAATAGTGTTGATCATATATTGTTTATCCAGTCACAATGCAAAATTCGATTCTTCTCTAAAACAAGTTTTTAGTTGAAGTAATAAGTCTATTCATAAATTGATAGAATATTTCAGCACTTGCTAAAATAAATTGTTTGATAGAGCTTTGTCGTATCAATTTATATTTAAGGTCTTAGAAAAATTGAAATATTGATAAAATTTTCTTGTTTTTTTCTCTAATATATTCATAAATGAAAAAATATAATTAATGAATTAATTTAATCTTTTTAAATTCAAAGTAACTGTTCAATATGGAATATCATTTGTGTGATATTCAACAGGTTATTGTTTAGACTCATCAAAATATTTACTTTGGAACAATTTATTATTACAGGCTTATTTTTGGATTTGCTACTCTTTTAACGGGTGGATTGTTACGTCTTGATGGCAATGACTGCATTTTGGAAAAGTTTGCTGATGGAAATGATGTTAAAGCCATAATTCAAGCCGGCGGTAATTTAATGCTCTATTTTTTGCATATATTTAATATTTTCTAACATAACATTTTGTATTTTATAATGTGCATTTGCAATTAATAAAATCTCGAAAATTTATCACCAGAAATCTATTATCGTAGGTTTCCATTATTTTTTTTAAGAAATGTATGCATGTGATTTCTAACAAATTGTTCTGAATTAAAATTCAAGATTATATTCTGATTACATCTCGTTATAAAATAATCATACTGGGAACATAATTGCTTTTTACTGTCACTTTGAAGTTTGTTTTAGTTTGAATTATCTTGTTCACTAGGATATATTAAAGTGATTTTTTTAAAATACATCCGATCAATTTTTTAATACATGTAAAGGTGTTGAAACTAGACAAAAACGATTATTTTATTCATTTAATTTGTTTTTTTCTTTGTTATAAAACTCGAGACCTTAGTCTTCTTTAATTGCTTATCTCCATTTACAAATAGAAATGTCTTATTGATTTCTGAATTTGAATTCCTTCAAGTATGCTCGATAGTGTTCATGTCAAAATGAAGTGATATTATTTATTAACACTATTATTCAAACTTGATAAGATTAGAATAGTTTTTCAAAATCTGACTATATTCTTTGTGTGTGTATTCCAAAGCAATAGAGACAATCACACCTTTAATTTTTTTTTCTTACTTTTTAACCCACGGCAGAATCTATTTGTCAATTTTATGCATAAATCTAGAGAATTTTTAAATCTAGAGAAAATTTAAATCAAGAGAAATTTTAAATCAAGAGAAGATAATTTTAAATGTAGAGAAAAAAATGTCTCTAGATTTTTAAATATCTCTAGATTTTAATATCTAGAGAAAAAATAAAGACTGTTTTTATTTTAGTTTATCGCATGTCAACATTTCATTGAAATAACAAATATCATTCTAGTTTACTAGATTTTAGGTTCTTTCTTTAATTAATGAAATTTTGTGCTCTTTTAAAAATAATAAGTTCTAAATTCTTATCGTTTGTGAAACAATAAACATTCTATTTAAAATATATCTCATAAGACAGTAAGCCTATTGATATGGTTTCGCGGTACTTTCGATTTATTTGGCGTTGAGGAAACAGTCCATTAAGAGTTTAAGATATTTATTCTAGAAAATTCAAGCAAATTCAGGACTTTACACGAAGAAACAAATACACAGACGAACACAAGCGATACATAGCAGCACACTACAGAAAAATGTAGCCCACAAGAAGTAATCGGTAGTAATAACAACCACAGCACACAGACAAAATTCAGCAAGAGGAAGGAGTCTACATAGCTATACTCTACAATCTCCCCAAACGCCTGCAATTCTCCACTATCTCCTATCTTTAGCTGTATCCAACTGCCGACAAACTACTACACGACTGGCTACTCCTCCCAGGACTCGATGCTGCTTCTATAATAAACACCAGGGTACGACACTCAGCTCAATTCAGCAAACATTTAAGCTCCACACAAATGCTTGCGCTTCGCTAGACTGATCCAACTTTTCTCTGTTGACTCCTTGTTCGACTCTAAATCTTCTGGAGACTTTTTACATGATTGTTTTCGGCTTAGACTGCCGACCTTTTATAGTTTCCGGAGTCTGGCAGGGAAGGTTCTGGAACAGCCAGGCATATTTCGGTTCCTATTGGCTCTATCACCACAATTCTGAAAAATTCCAATATTATTCTGTAACCAAATTAGTCGCCAAGTTTGTCGTTAAGCTGTGGGATTTCTAATTTGGCACTCGATCAGCATCCGACATAGCTTATCGTGAAACGGTCTTTCAAGTGATTAAATTAACCATGCTGGGTAGCAACATTACAGATTTGTAACAATATTAAATTTAAACCTCGATATTTATAATCATATTTTCGGTCAGTTAATAAATGACAAGATTTAAGCTTTTAAAAATTGTAGTATTATTATAAACATGCTCGTTTAGTATTTGAATTTTCGGTAATTTCTCAATTTTGGACATGTTTTTAATGAACAGGAACGCTTAAGGAATCTATCGATATTGCTCATTTTTGTCTATTTTATTCATTTATTACAACTCTTGTTGTGTTCACAGACATAGATTCAATATTTTTAGGCTAAAAAAATAAAACACTTTCGGTTATTCTTTATAGAAATAAAATTATTTTTAATAAAATTTCAGATTTCTGTCTTACTACATTCATTTTTTTTTCATTTATAATCTGTGATTTAAATAATTGGCAGTTTTTAGATATAACAAATTATCAATATAATAATCATATGATCTGTATATTTATTGACCATTTATAATATGATGAACATTTTAATTTCAGTTAAATTCTTTCAGTTGAAAGGGACATTCACCGGAATTCAAAATAATTTCCAGAATGAAGATAGGGAAAGATGTCTAACGATTAGCTGTCTTGACTTTGAATTAAATTCACTGTCAGCTAAAGAAAGAAAATTATTGCGTGGAAAAGAATTTAATTCATTAGCAGAAGGACAGGCAGGAAAAGGAATTGTTATAAAAGGGTAAGGAACAAATATTGACTAATTTGATACAAACAATGATCTTTTAATATGCTTATACATAATTTAGGATTTGTTTGTCGAAAGATGAATTAGTGTTAGCTATTCTGTAATATGCAAATTATGTAGAAATCATTTTTGTTGACCTTTTAAAGCTCGATGTTTAAACACATCTTGATATTATGTAATATCATTAAAAACTGGTGATTTTTTTTGTAGTTGAATTTGTATTATAAAGGTGTAATAAGAAAATTTTTTCTAAATAACTTTTTTCCAGTTTGATGCTATCATATGACATAGAGATGAAAGATATTTTTAATAAGGGCATTATAATTTAGTTAATTTAGTAAGGATTCTCATTAAATAATGCCTTTTTTTTTAAAAAATTAATCAAGCACTTAGCCTCACTTTCAGGAGTGAAACTATCACAGTATTTCCAATTGTCCCGAATATTATGGACGAATTGTGATGAAATATGTGATCTTATGACTATAATTATAGCTGTATCAAGAGCTGTATTTATATTTTGGTCCATCGTAACATTTGTGGTCCAAAGTATATATTTGACTTTTTGGTATTTTTAATAGCCAAATGCCTATTATTAATCTGCAGACAAAATCGCCAAAGGTCAGTGCGATATTATATAAAGATCGTTTGCCAATGACAGGCGCTTAATATACAAATACAGTTTTTTTAATTATATTAAGAAGTATACATTTCGCATATGGGGACTGTTAATATAAAAAATCTGAATGTTCGTGGGGTTCCCAATTTTTCTTAAAATCTGCAATTTTATCCGAAAGGAGGGGAATAACTCTTTTATTAGAGAATATATGAGAAAGTTCATGGGAGTTCATTTCCATTCGTTTAGTTATCCACTCACGGACAAGGGCATTATTCAATAAATTTCTTTCAGAATCGGGGATCTGACACACGAAAATGTATCAGCTGCCCAGATAGTATGCTTTCAATTGACAATTGCAATACATTTTCTTTGAATACTTTGTATACGAGAAATGAAAAATGCAGCGAATTCCGCTAATCTAAACATTATTAACACAAGAATAAGAAAAAAAAGAAAAGGCTAAAGGCTTTTTTTTCTTCTTTGCTTTGTCTTGCCTTTCTTTTTAAACATTTGCGTGCAACAGTGTCGTTCACCATCATGGAGCTTGTTTGATTTTCATCATGCAACCACTTGACGGGCTAACTAGTTTCAAAGCACTTTAAACAAAAAGCCTGTTAATAATAAAAAAATTATCTCAAAAATATCATTCTAAATTTTATTAAAATTTTAAATAGATCTTACAATATATGTTATTGTTTTAGTTAGTGCATTTATGCACACCCGCATTGCAATGATATTATATAATTAAGCATTAGTTTCAAAAATAAAATAGAGATAGACGAATTCAACTTATATCAACGTTATATTTCAATTTTTAGGTTAAAGATTCGAATTCACTTTCATTGTCTTTTTCTTTAAATAATTTCGAATAATATAGTAAAATAATGTTCTCTGGTAAGAATTTTAGATATTAATTGGGAAATCGTTAATTAATTTTGTATCAAATATGGCATCATGTTTCAAAACATTTATACAACTTGTGGATATTTTTGTATTTTAGAATCTTTACTGTTCTAAAAACAACAACATTGTAAATTTAATAGTTATTTCTGTATGTTCTATATATTTTGCAACTGCTAATCTAAATCTTCAGTTAACTTTTATGATAAAATGTTCCAAGGTAAAAAATTATTGTATATTTTGCTAATAATTGCACAAGTACATTAAAATTGAAATCTCAATATTTTGTGTTCTTAATTTTTATTGTATCTTTTCTTAAAGGAAAATTAGGAACATATCCAGAAAAACCTTTTCAAAGCCATTATCCTATCCCAGTCAGTCAGGTAATCATGAATTTTTAGATGATTTTTACCGTTATTCTTTTAAAATTAATTCGCACAAATTCAAAAAAGATGACAAAAACCCTTAATATATTAAAATCAAACTATAAGTTACTTTATGTTGATTTGAAAATTTCTTCAAAATGTTGCAGTGTAAATAGAAAAATTTTTTGTGAAAACAAGTGGAAATTTTTAATTTTTTTTTTTCATTTTGCAAAAAATTGCATTCATTTTGCAAAAAAAAAAAAAATAGATTGGTAATTTGTGCATACACAAGATGATATTTTTAGTATTAAAATAATCAATGGAAAAGTAACTAAATACTAAATGGTACATTGGTTACTATAATAATTAAAAATTCCGAACTTTACATCCTTGGCATTTTCCCTAATTTTAAAATTATATTACCACAATACGCGTAAAATACTACCTAAGGATTGTATTTAATCTGCATCGTTTAAATAATAAATAATTGTTGAAAAATCTATAACCAATGAATAATTTAAATCGATCGGATTGCAATTTTAAGCTGCTATTAAACAAAACATTTCAGATAAAAATTTATTTCTTAGATGAATTTCCAGGAAATCTAATCTGGAGAAGAAGAAATCAGGAATTCAAATATACCGATACGTACTAGAGTCTCACAAAATAAAAATTTTTGATACCTGCTGTCAACAATTATTATAATAAAAGTAAGCAGAGAAGTGATGGTTACTGTTGTTAATTGATTAATTATAATTTATGTTCATCCTTGCAGCATGGAAACTAATACTTTGGGAAACCGGCTAAAATTCAAAGAAATTGAAAGAAAATTTTTAATATATCTACAATTCGGCATTGACCTTTAACTTTTATATTGTTATTTGTAACGCTATAATCATTTTTAGAATCATAATATAAATGTTGTTGAAAAGACGTTTAAGAAATTTTTAACCAAACATTTCAACCACTTTCATGTGTGTGGATGGGGATCTAAAAAAATATTCAAAATCTTCGTATCAAAATGATTATATATTTGTTTCGATCAAATTCTTTATTTTAATCAAATAAATTAAAAGCAATCATTCAATAATTTGATTATATGCCGAAATTCGATACTTTTACATGAAGTTTGTTTAGAAATATCAAATTATGAAAGTGCAAAGAATAAAAACTAATTTAATTTTTAACATATTACGTGCCGACTTTGCCCACAGATCCCTGGTGGTAACATGTCCTAGAGGGCCACTTAACATATGTATGTAACGGGTGTTTAGATCTTCATAACCATGTCGTCGTATTGTATTGTGAGATGCTATAATGTATTTTATATTGTTGTTTAATATTTAGCCTATATTGAAACACAATTTAAGCGCGGTTTTCCAGATATAAAGTAATAAAATAAGTGAGCACCACGGACTCTTATTTAAGCGACATTAAAATAAGATAAATGATAAAAATAACATTTTAACAAAGTCACACATTACATAATGCATTTGATATGAAAGTAATGAGAATTACAAATAGCATAAATCGTGGTCCGTTGGGAAATATTACCACTTGCCCGCTGCACACGATGATTGATAGTTATGTGGTATAATGTAATACCGTTTTTTATTCTGAATAAGATAATTGTTAAATACCTTAAAACTGTTATGGACTCAATTTTGAAACAAATATAAAAGATTTCTACTAAATTTGTCAATAAGTATCATAAGATAAATAATTAAACTTAAAAAAAACGAAACATAACAGCTTACACAAATGTAAAATTAATAAGCTCGGAATATTTTTTAAGCGAATTAACAGATTTATGCCATTTCTTTTGTCGAATGAAAAGATTCAAGGCTGAATATCGATTCAAGGATAATAACACAAAATACTATTTCTGATGTGTATGAAAAAAAAAAGACTGTATCCCACGTTTGCTGTGAAAATGTACTAATATTTCTATTTTCATGTTTTTTTCCCAATTTCACGCGATAATGCACTTAATTTAAAGAAGATAATATAATAAATATATACAACTTATTAAAACATTTAATTCCTTTACCTTCGACGTTTATCATTTGCTGTATATTTAAAACAAGTTGAAAATTTAAGAAAATTCTAATTTAGCATTTATAATTAGAAAATATTCTATGCTCGCTGCATTATGTGAGATATATGAGGAATTATATAATAAAGAAAAAATAGACCGTATGTTAAAAAATTTAATTTCCTTTGATTTTACAGCTACTCCACTTGTTGTACATTTCTCAGAAGGAATCTGTCAAGATTCAGATCTCACAGGTGGGAAAGGATCATCTTTAGGGAAACTTACAGAACTTAGCAAGGAGCTTCAAAATGTAAGTTAAACGAAAACACACTCCTAATTGTTCATACTAATATATGAAATTTTACCTCATTTAATACATTACTTTCATCAATTCTTGTTTTCCAGCAGTTTGTGGTGCCAAATGGAATAGTTGTTACTACAAACGCTTACGAATTATTTGTCACGGATGATATCTTGAAAGAAATAAAGAATTTAGAATATGTTCTTTAGTGAGTTACATTTTTCTCTTTCATTTCAATTTTTCATTCATTTCATGGAATTGTCAGTCATATCAATTTTATAAATTATATTATCAGCCAAAATTGATTTCCTAAAAGTAACTGGCATACAGAAGTGCAAGTGGGGTGGGATCAATTAATCATATTATTCGTGAACAAAAAAGTTATGAAATAAATCTAAAAATAGTTTGGTTTTGATAAAGTGAACTCATAAATGCATAAAATATTATTCGGTGATCTATTCTAAAGCTGTTTTAGTAATACAATTTATACGTATAAAAAGTTTCAGATTAAAATTTTCGAATTATGAAATTTTTTAAAAAATATTTTACACTAAATAACTTAAAATTTTTATCTGTTCCAAGAAATCTAATTTTTTGGATTTTTCTGAATGTTTTTTCTGTATTGCATTATGTAATTAGGCTTATCTTGAATTATTTGTTAAAGAAATGAATGTCATTTCTTTATCATATGCTTAATTTACATTTATTCATATTCTTTTTATTGGGAATGTTTTGGATTTTTAAAAAATTAAGATCCAATGAGTCTTGCAGCTTCGATATGTCTGCATGCAAGATCTTTCTAAATTAAAACTTTGAGATTTCATATGACTCTTTTCAAATAAAAACTTGTTTTCACAAATCTGTATGCAAATATGCAATCAATATAACGATATTAGACGAAAAACTCGAGCATATTCGTATTGAAATACATGAACGTTTATTGATTTTTAAACAAAAAAAATTAATTTTTTTTTCAATTTTTTCCAGTCGGGACAAAATTGATGAAACGAAATTTGCATGTCTAGCGTAAGTTTTTCTCATTATTTATTTATTTTAAGATTTCTTTAACATTATATTTCATGTTTGCTTTAAAATAAATAATCACGTGTTTTATATTCATGTCTAATTTAAACTATACGGTATTTATTTTATAGGTTAATGGAGGAAGTTATAATAGCATCAGTACCTGATATAGTTCAACAAGCTATCATTATGAATTTACAGAATGCATTTCCTGATAAAAAACACGATCTAAAGTTTGCTGTTCGTTCATCTGCAACTGGTATGTCCGATCTAAAATATGTATATAATTTAAAATGAAGGTACAGAATTAATTCTTAGATTACTGGTATGCCTTATTGAAGCCCGGTGGCGTAGCCCAATGTATAGGCCCGAGGTTCGATCATCGGGTTGGGCAAGGTCGACTCAGCCTTTCATCCCTTCACTGGGTCGATAAACTGAGGACCAAGCATGCTTGGGAACTAAACACAGCTGGTTCCGCGTTAGTCTGAGTACCTAACTAAGGTATATGCCTTACACACCGGGATCCTAGATCAAGAAAGCAAGTATGGGCACTAGGGATATTAGACCAAAATTTCAATACCGGTATTCAGTATTTTTTAGATCTTGATACCGGGATACCGGATTTAATACCGGTATTAGAAATTTTAGAAAAAGAAAGAAAACACAGCTGTTTCTCTGTTTTATTTGCCAATTTCATTAGAGAGTGTAAATATCACAAAAAATAATTTGTAACCTATAAATTATAACAGTATATAAAGAATCAAAAAAGTAAAGGAACATTTTATTTATTTAAATCACAAAAAGTGTAAATATCACTATTCAGTCAGTGGTACTATTACAAATTTTTGAAAAGTGATCTTAAAAAACATAATGTATAAATTGTACTGTTATTAAGACTGAAAAGTAATTTTGTGCAACAATTACCAGCTGCCGAAAACGCTCTTTCGGCATCTACGCTAGTTGGTGGTGCTGGTATCTATGCGCGATATACTTTTTCCAAGTATTTACCTCTAAATCCCTCATCTTCAAAGAAATCGATTTCTCGTCGGATGGTTTTGGCTCGTTGAAATTTTGTTATTTAATGCTAATTCTAATTTTTGTTCAAGAGACAATTCCTTTACTCTATCGATATTAGTATCATCATAATCTTTGACAACTGCGCCGAATTCTTCTGAATGTGGATAGGTTTTGTGGATAAAAAATGTTAAGAAAATGTACTATAAACTTAATCAGATTTGAATTGATTATTTTCTTTTCTTCTTTTTCATTTTTAAAATCATTTAATTATGTAAATACCATAAGACATTTTCTATTTCGGTATGCCTTTCTTCTGTGCGATTTTTCAATATAATATATAATTCTTCAGAAAGTGGTGTGTGCTGTTTTTTCAGTCACTGCAACAAGAAATTTATTGTTGCATTAGCTGTTAATAAATTAGAATCTCTCCGATATAATGCCTCAACCGCCAGTTTTATTGGAAGTAGAGTTGGTACAGTTCTGGATATTAAGTCGGATTCACTATCTGAAAGATTAATTTACAGGTTTAAGTCGATTATTGCTTTTTGGATTGGATTTCTCAGTTTCAAAAATCGTTCAATCATTAGGAGTAAACTGTTCCAACGTGTTTTAGAATCTAGTATTAACATATATTCTGTTTTATTTTCAGTTAGTATATAATTTAGTAATATGTAATTTTTTATAGGGGAGCGTTTAAATATCTTAGCAATTTTTCGAACTTTATAGATTATAGGAAGCAATTCTTGATGGGTTAATATTTCATACTCATTATCAATATTTTCTTCAACAATTACATTGTCATTATCTTCATTGTCAATATCACTCACACTCTTACTCTCTTCATAGTTGGAATCCGCAGTCTCTATGTCCACAGTATATGGATTATTCTGTTCTTTATTTCTGTTGCTATAATACATCTATTACTCCTAATTGAATTCCATGAGCATAGCACAATTGGTGATTTGCCTCAATCAACATTCCAACTTTTTTCTTAACTGTTGCTCCATCAGTCATTGTGGATACAATATCTTCTTTCAGGGATAATCCATTTTTCGCTAATTTAGATTTAAGCAATTAATTAAGCCATTAATTAGCTATTTAATTTCGCCCGTTAGGGAGACATAAAAGCAAAAACGTATACTGTTTTGCTATATTGGCGATTCCTGAACATATAGCGGGGACAATTTTAAAAATTTCTAGTAAATACCGAAAAACCGGTATTTAAACTTGTGAATACCGGTATTACAAAATTGTACAAATGGCTCAAAATACCGGTATTCGGTATCCGGGTATTGCAATCCCTAATGGGCACTATAAGCCTTGGTTCGCATGGTCTGTTATGCCAACGAGCTTAGTTTAGTAGGTATGCATTATTTGCATATTTGCAAATGAAATTGTTCCTTGAAGAAAACATTCAAGAATTAGAAAGAAAAAATTTAAAAAAAAAACTGAAAAATCTTAATTTTGTTCCTGATTACTATTGCAGATTTTAAGAACGAAAAGAAATTAAGCCTATTCTTCCTTCCCTCAAAATTAAATTTTATGTATTATAATTGCATTCTCATTCGAGTTTCGGTCCAAACTATCTATCTGCTATCTATCTTCAGTCGGGGGTTCTTTTTCCTATTTGTTGGTCATTGAAATGAACAGTCCTTTAGTATCAAATGAATATGTTTATTAAACACGAGAACATTGACACAAAGATGACAAATATATACAGCCGAAACAAAGACAGGCAACACACAGCAGCACACTATAACAAACAGTAGCCCACAAGTGATAAAACCCCAGCATACAAAGCGGCCAGACAAAATTCAGCAAGAGGAAGGAATCTACATAGCTATACTCTACAATCTCCCCAAACCCCTGCAATTCTCCACTATCTCCTAGCTTTAGCTGTATCCAACTGCCAACTCACAATTACACAGCTGGCTACTCCACACGCGACTCGATGCTGCTTCCAGAATAAACACCAGGACTTGGCACACAGCTCAATTCAGCAAAAGCTTTAACTCTACACAACGACTGGACTTCGCTATCTTCTCTACTATTCTACACACAACTCGTTTCACGACTACGACCGATTGCAGCTTGCGACGGGAGGTGGGCAGAGAAGTTTCTCAACCAATCAGGCGTATATCGGTTCCTATTGAATAAATAAATTCTGGAGGTTTCCAGCAATATCTATTTTTTGCCAAGCTCTGAGATCACTGATTCGGCATACGATCAGCACCCAACAGAGCTGATTGTAAAATGGTCTTTCCAGTGATTGAACTAACCGTGCTGGGAAGCAACATTACAGGTTTGTAACTATTATTCTTTCGCAATATCAATAGTAAAATATCACTTGCTATTTGAAATAATGTTCTTCGACTAATAAATTCAATTCAAATTTTTTTGAAGAACCTGACTATTACTGAGACACAAATGAAACCATTACGGTCTTCTTAGAAAATACAATAATTAATACACTATATTACAATTAAAAATTCATCTTGAACATGTATAACATGTATAAATTAACCACTCATTAACATGATTTTGTAGCCTAAATAATCTTTTTTTATTCTGTTATAGTATTAAACTGTAACTAATTAGTCTGAAAATTGAGTTTTTCTTGAGTGTTGTTAATTTATAAATATTTCCAATTAAATTATAAATATAAATTAAATTATGAGTATTTTTAATTACAATATTTTTTTTTGCATTGTCATGAAAACGAACACAAATTAAAGTATCATCAATTTTTTAGGGGAAGACACAGAGCAGATGTCCGCAGCTGGGCAAATGGAAACTTATCTTGGGGTATCTGGCATCAGTGAGGTAATTAGTAGTATTGTGTCTATAAAAATAAAAGATTTTAAAATCATTTAATGATTATAAAGCATGAAAATTAATTTCATCAATAAATCAAAAATCAATCATCTTTCTTTTTCATTGAACAGATTATGAATGCAATAAAAAAATGCTGGGCATCACAATTTAGTTACATTGCTGTTCAATATAAAAGGTAAGATTTGTTATGAATCATTCTTTGATATATTCTCTGATATGATATATCAAAAAATCGTTGACAAGCTAATTTTTTAAAGCAAATGATCTTCGTTTTGCTAATTATTCCTTTATTTTTGATTAACTTAAATTACAATCATATTAAAAAAATGAAAAACCTTGATTGGCTTTGAATAAAACTTGGAGTTTTTTTTTCAATTTCATGCCATTAATGAGATTTTTAATTCCATATATGATAATATAAATGTCGAATGAAATTTTGAAAAAAATTCATTTGCTTCGAAAATTGTGAAAAAAAAATGTTAACGAATCAAAGACAAAAATGGAAGGTCTATAAAAAATGAGTTGAAACAAAGACAAATTACAGTGGAAGAAAATATTGAATCCAATTGATTAATTAGAACTATTGTGGTTTCTGTGTATGAAGATAATACATGCATTAAATATGAATATAACTAATCTATGTACTATAAATCATTCTGCCAGACAGTCATGTTCAGTATAATGATTGCATATAAATAGATCAGTTAGAAAAATGCAAAAAGAATCTCTTTTGGCATTTTATATACGTATTAGTGGTTATGTAATGAATATCTTCTTAATAACAAAACAATTGTTCTAATTCTTTTAAAAGCACATTTCATTCTAAATTATTAATTAATTTAATTCTGTAATCAAAATAATCATAACATAATTAGGATTTAAAACCATTACATGTAAGCTCTTTCAAGATGTCGAACACATAAACATAAGTCAATATATCAGAAATAAAAGCATGATAACGCATTCATTCGCAATATGTTAATTAGAAAGGAATTGCACAAATCAATTTATTTGGATATCTTATAAAACATGAATTTCTAAATAACTATTAATTCTATGTCTAACCACATCAAAAAACTTTTCTTAATTTTTTTTTTACTTCTGTTCTATGAAACATATCGTTATTAAAGACAAGGACAAGCTTAGAAGAAAGAATTGGACACATTGGATTACACAACATGTAATATTAAAATGTAAAATTTAGAACAAAAATAAATTATTGCTTGTCATTTCTGTATTTTCATGAATACGCTCACTCAATATCTTTTAAAATGGCATTTGCTCTTATTTTAAATTCGGGGTTTACAGTAAATGTGTACTTAGAATAATTAAATTCGGGGTTTACAGTAAATGTGTACTTAGAATAATTTTAATAAATTATATTCTAAAGAATTCTTCTAACAAACGTATTTTGTAATATTTATAATACGATTGTCGTTATTCAGATTTATATTTATTTTATTCTAGTTTTGAAAATATAATATATGTGTTTTCGGTTTTAAGCTAGTACACCGAGCAAAAGAGTCATTTTCTAATATGAATAATAAAGTAGGAGAATGTGAAAAAGGCTTTCCGTAAAGATCGTTTAACCTATAAGTTTCTACCGATTAACAGTATTTAACGATACGCACTTGCCCCAATTTGTGTTGAATTTTTGCAAAACTTGTCAAGATAAATTTAAAAGATTGTTAAGGCTTCTTTTTCATAATCCTTCTTTTAAAGATTTGTCAGCATTTTGCATCATCCATTGCTTACTTTTCCATATTTCGAATTAAAAAATATTAATACATAAATTATTATTATAAAATGTATTAATACATACAAAAATATTTTATATTTATAGGCAAAATGGTCAAATGATAAACACTCCCATGGCTGTTGTTGTTCAAGAAATGATTTCTTGTGACGTAGCTGGCGTTCTTTTCACATGTAATCCTCTAACAGGGAATCCATTGATAATGAGCATTTCTGCCAATTATGGATTAGGTGAGGTACGAGGCAATTTAACAAATTTACCAATATATTTCAATCAAATGTATATAGTTTCATTGCATTTAAAATTTTTAAAGTATATTTCCTAATTTTAGTTTGATTTATTTTTAGACTGTGGTGTCAGGATCAGAAGAGCCGGATACAATTGAGATAGAAAGGCTAGATGAAGATAATTTGACAATAAAGAACAAAATAGTTGGTTCAAAAGTCCATAAAATTGTTTTGAAAGGTAATTTATGCACATATTTATTTTTAAATAATTTGTTGATGTCCTTATATGGTTCAAAAGATTGAAATTGAAAAACGTAAGTAGGAACACACCATTCATTACGCTTTTTGAGATGCACATTATTTAAGAAAATTGAAATTGGTTAAAGCGTGATAGTTTTTGTTCCTTAACAGATTTATTTTGTTATTAATCGAAATTAAATTAATGCTTCATCAGCTCATTATCATAAAAGACTTTCTGCAAAAAATGTCATGAATTCTGAATGAACGAAATTCATTTTAATGAATAAAAGGCTCAATAATATCAGACAGTTTTTAATTTCTTTTATCTATGCTAATTATAAAGCCTAATAATCATTAATTATAATATACTTCTTTCTTTATCTTTATTAAAACCATGATTCCCCTAATATTAAAAATAAATGTGTGTATAGGTGTGTATTAATAGTAACACTACCGCCAGGACAGATCGTTTCACCTTCAGCTGCCAAACATGGCACTATATGTCTTTTAAGCTGAAAATATGCTTTTCTGAGAGATTATTTATAGTTTTAATTGATTAAAAAGCAAAATTTTGGTATTTTTGCGATAATTTCTCAAGATATTGCAGCATAAAATTGATATCTACATAAATTAAAACTCAAAATGTTATTTTTTGATAACAATAATTTTTATGGCATATGTATTTTTCCTTTTTGAATTGAATTTTAGAAAGTTGTTTAAAAGTTTGTTTTAGCAATGTATTTCATTGTTGAAATGAGATTCAAATCTTTTTTATTACTGCTACTATCCTTTCGCATTAGTATTTTCCCTTTGTTGTTAACTAATATTTAAAATTTCGACTTTTTTTTTCATATCATGTGTGTATCAGTATAAGGATAAGTAAGTGTGTATCAGTACTGAAATTATCTTAAATTTAATATTTAAATGCATAATCAATCTGAAAATTTTATTTCTCCTTTAATTTGTCTGTCTCTAAGTTTATTCTATTCTCGGTTTTTTTCCAGTGGTCTAAAATTAATGTTTGTGCAATAGTTTGCTTTAATGATACCGTCAAAAATAGTTAAAATTTTATTAATATAAATTAAATATTCAATTGAATTTCTGATTGACCCCTTACTTCCACAGAAGTAACTAAGTGCTTAATTTGGTAACATTAAGTCCAACGTTTGTTCTATAGAGCGTTTTGAATGATTTTTTTATCATGCAGGAAGCTGATCATGATACTATTTACATTTATATAGTAGACTATCGATAATATTCTTTCAAAAAGTTTAAATGTTTGCAAAAATTTGTTAAATTGAGGGTTTTTCAGATGGCGGTGGCATCCATACTCAGGATGTTGTTGACCAAGAAAAAGAGTCGTGCTGTTTATCGGATAACATGGCTTTACAGCTAGGACATTTGGCATTAAAAGTAAGACTTTGAACTAGTGAAAACTTATTATTTTGTATGATTAACGTTAAATTTTATATAAATTAAACTATTCTTACGATTCTTTTCCGAAATTTAGATTGAAAAAAGTTACGGGTCACACAGAGATATAGAGTGGGGATTCTGGAATAACAACTTATACATTTTTCAAGTAAGTGTACAATTATCATAATTCAAAAATTTATTATAATATTTAACTTAATTTAAATGTAGTTATAGATACTTGTTATTTATTATCAAAAAAGTGAAAATGCTGTAAAATATCTCATATTTATAAAAATGCGTCTTCGTTTTCTCTTGCAAATTTTATCAATATTTTGATACATGAGAAAATGATTAAATCCTTGTTATATTCAAATAATACTACTTAGATATAAATTAAAAACAGCAACCTATTTTAAAATTTATCAAAACATCATTTAGAAAAGTATTTTCCTATTTCATTATAATTTCATAATAAAGGTTAAAAATGATGTAGATCCTTGAATTATGTGCTAGATAAAATGAAAGACTGTTTTTAGAAACGAGAACTATTTAGGCATAAGGAACTGCATCATTTCTTTATTGTCGTGCTTTAACTTTTTTTTCCCCATTTATAATCTGAAGAGGAGTTTTTATTCAATAGCTGGCAACATTTCAGTTCAACATATATGCATATCAAAAATAAATCGTTTGGAACTCCGTATTATTTTTAGAAATATTTCTATTTCTGTTTTATGGTTTTTGTTTTCAAATTTTGTGTATATATTATTATTATTATTATTTAAGTCAAAACAATTTTCATATGTGACAAAAATTTATTTTAGCTCCAAAGAACAGGAATATAATTTTATGTCTAACAAAATTCAAAAAGACCTTATCTAGTCTTACTAGAGACTCTGTCTCTATCTTTCATTATATTCTTTTTATTTATTTATTTCAAATATTTCAAATGTATGAAATCAATGATAATTTAATCTTTATTGAAATTCATCTCATTATTCATCGATATTTTTTCCCATGTAACTGGAAATTTTTAATCAAGACATATATTTATAATTTATTTGTTGTTTTAGTGTTGACAAAATTAGGAGCAAAAAGCCGAAAAGAACTAATTGTTTGCAGATGACAAAATAATATATATAAATATAAAATTGGCCTTTTTTGGAAATGCTGTTCATTCTTATAATTCCTAAATTGAAAAATGATTACGATTAAAATCTTATATCTAAATGATCATGTATTATACAAAATGATAAAATTTCAACATTGAAATTTTATATAAGGTATCTGAGTATAATACGGTTACTCTTATTCCCATATAAAACTGTGATAATTATACTTACATAAGAAAATAAAGAAAAAAACTGAAGAAAACATGATAATTAGTGTGATATGTTCTTATGTTTTTAAAGCAATTTTTGATTTTTGCTTTCACTTTCGATTTTTAAACTCAATTTTAAAATTTCTCTGAACATAAAGGTAATACGGCAAGTAAAAGCAATGTTCACAATATTTTATTTCTCTCGATAAATAAATTTATACTGAGTCATATCTCAATTAAATAAGAAAACTGAATAAAAAGATATAGCTCATTATTTTAATGAAAATAAGTTACTCGTTTCTATTTCAAATAAATTCAATATAAATGGAATGAATTACAGAAAATTTAAATGACTAAAAGGTTTGGAAACATATAAGATACCAATAATACGAGATAATGAAGAATATACAAAAATATGAAATTTAGAATGCGTAATATCATCCAAGTGTTACAGCTTGTAATGTTATTCATTGTTTACAGTAATGTTGTTGAAATCCTTGGTACAGTAATGTAAGAAATACATATTTTGAGAAAATGCACCATATATTATGAATGGACGAACATTCAAATACCTATTAGTCTAGTGGCACAATTACATTGCATCAATTCATTAACTAGACACCAGACATATAAAAATGTTTTTCCTTTTCTTTTTAACAACTGAATCGCACCCTTTTATTTCTTTTATTCTATAGATTTGATGGTATTAGTCTTCTTTTCGATTTATTGAAGCCAAAATTTGACATAATACTACAATTATAATCAAATGATCTCGTACCAGGTTTCATTTATATAAATCATTACTTTTTTTTAGTTATTGCATTTGCGTGTTAAAATACAGACTGACAGACAGTTAACCTTTTGTAGAATTTGGTGTAAAATTTGATATGTATCTATAGATGCTAAATTTTGTCGATTTAACTTCTTTCATTATTCGGCCATATTGTAAATCGACAGACAAACATATTTCCTATGAATGGATTTTTCAAAATTCGATAGGTTCGGTGTTAGGCCCCTGTATCCTTTCATCCGTTTAACTCAAAGTGTTGATTTGAGTTATATTTTTCCCAAATAGAGATAACTCCAAAAATGCACATTTTGGGCTTGAAGCGGTTTGAAATGTGAAGATTTCTTAAAATTTCGATGTCGAATTTTCAATAAATGCACTTTGTTTCGCATACGAGAAAATGAAAAAAAATGTAAACAAATTTTTAAAAATCACATTTAATCAGCAAATATATTATTCTGAGTCTATATATTAGTAAATTAACTTAACTAATCTCAGAGGCATTAAAACCAAATTACTATAATAATCATTATATTACTAAAAATACTTATTTTAAATGCTAAATTTTTTCCCACAGAGAGTAAATTTCGTCAAAATACATTGGTTGCTGGAGGAATCACTTTAGACAAGTTTTTAACTGAAACTGAAATT
>JAPMOR010025194.1:353714-369956 GCA_026543865.1 Argiope aurantia
TGATCTTTAACTTGATGTAAAAATACTTTTTGTGCGGTAATATTTTCGGAAGTTATAGCAGAAACACGCCAAAATTTCGCTTAATTTTTAAATAAATAAAATTCCAATTAAAAATTCGAAAAAATAACCCCCAGGTGCACATTCCAGACCTCCAAGGTATGCACGCTAAATTTGGTAGATGTAGGTCAAACGATCTGGCCTGTAGAGCGCCAACACACACACACACTCACACACACACACACACTCACACACACACACACACACACACACACACACACATTGAGCTTTATTATAAGTATAGATTAAAGACATGAACTATTGAATGACATATTTTAAAATTTCAATTTGAGATAAAAGTACATTTTATACAGCCTTAGATTCCGAAATTATTGAGGATAATCCTTAAAATATTAAATTACTTTAATTTCAATGCCCAATTAATTTTAAAACCTCCTTTTGTGAGCACTTAAGTATCAGAAAAGTAACATTGTGCTGAATTCGATAATTATAGATCCAAGCTAGATCTCACCTATTATACAATTTTCCTATTACACATGTTTCTTTAGGCATGCCTCGATTTGCAGAAGGCATGCTAGATTATAAACACTATCATGTTAAAATCACAACTAGTTAGACTCTAAGCAGTCACTAAGTATTATTCGACATCATAGAAGTCTGAAATAAATATTAAAGGAAAACTGGAAAGGGCCGATTTCTTGCTCTAGAAATATTATTAGATTTTAAATTCATCAGAAATTTCTGCAAACCTTTCTCCAAATATGCTCAATAACTACGTGCACACAAATGCATAGACAGAATGTGTAAGCCTATTGAAAACGTCCAATAATGAGGAACGAAATATTTATAGTAAATCAGGTTCTAGTGTTTGTGCATTTATTTGATTATAGAACATTTTAAAAGTTTAGGCGCAATTTTAATAATCTTTAAATAAATGACTTCAAATGTATATTTAGCTTTGAATCCTCTTCACTATGTATTAAAATCATTAGATTTGAAATTAGATTTGATATAATAAAGTTTCGAGGGTTTTTTTTAATCTATCGAATCCAAACGCAAAACAGGCTCATCAAAAGATTGAGCATACGCGACATATATTTCTTATAGTCGAAAGAAAGAGTAGATACTCGATTATAATTCTTTTAGATTGATTTGTCTTGTATTCCATTGATAGCATTAAGATCTGTATTATTATTTGCTTTAAATTAAAACCAAGTATTCTCATAACCGATCTCTCATTATCTAACAAAAATGGTGTTTGCTTTACCTTAAAATTCAAAATATTACTTATTAAAAAAATATCAACTTCGTTTTTTATAATATTTATTTTTAATAAGTTTCTTTATATGTAATACAAATCTTGTAACAATTAATTTTTAATGTTATGATGAAATTCAAATTCATCCAACAAAATATTCATTCACAGACTTTTACTAATGCTAAAATTAAAATTAAAAAAAAAAATACTTACATAGAATATGGATTCTAGTTTTCACTTCCGTTTTTATTTCGTAAGATATGTAATTTTTAATTTGAACGCATTTTAAATTGTTTTTCTATCTTATCAAACAACAATATATTTTTTTAAAATCCCTCCACTTTAATATTTAAATCAATTTGTGCAGATGTTCAGACATTTATGTGAAATTACTCTCTGACTTCTGTAATTGTGTTATATGTTCAGACATTTATGCGAAGATTACTCTCTAACATATGTAATTTTGTTAGATGCTCAGGCATTTATCCGAAGATTACTCTCGAGCACAGTCAATGGCTCTGTCATTTTTCGGAAGGGAAGTACATGACGAAGAACTTTTTGAAATGGTAAAAGAAAGATTCAGTGATGGTCATGAGAAAATACTAAGTAAGGCGATGTACTTTAAAATTCTTTACAGGGTAAGTGAAAAAGAATAAAACAATAAAGACTGTATTATTTTTGACTATTTCAGCCATTTTTATCAAACTAATTTTCTTTCAGGCATTTTATGGCAACAAATTGAGACTGAAAAGTCTTTATGAGACTTATAAAGGATATACGTTGTCATCTATTACATATAGCAGCGCTCAAGAACTGTTTGACCATATGTTACTAAATTTCTCAGACTTAACTTTGGTCTGTAAATATGAACTACTTTCAATTATTAGGCTTCGTTAAATTTCTATGGAATTTAAAATTTATGTCGCTTATTTTCTATCTAATTTTTTTCAGACTATGGGATCCCATTCAATTATGACTGAAGTCGCTTGCATTTTGAACATTACAATATTCACTATTCTACAAAAGGCCTCCGGAGGTAAGTGAAAAATCGATTGTTTCCATCATTTAATGAGGTTTTTATAATCTGGTTGAGCAGAACGTTATTTTAACCCCGAACTCGAAAAATCTGTTTAATAATCTGAATTTATACGAATGAGTGTAAATTCAGTGACTTAAGTAATACAAAATATTATTATATAGTTAATTTAACATATTTTAGAATTTTGTTTATGAGAAAAAAATTGTAAAATTTAAATATGAAAATTAACTTCTAATTAAAGCATTGAAAATTTTTGTGAGAGTTTATAACCCAAGAAATATCTTCATGTCAAATTTTAATAGTTTCACGCTAATTTCACGCTACTTCACGCTAATTCTAATAGTTTGCCCTATAAAGCGTTTTGAATTACTTTTATTTTCTCATATACGAAATATAGAGAACGTATTGTAATGGTAAAAAAAAAGGAATTGAACTGCAGATTTTTACGAATTTTTCCATTTTAGACCCCATTAAATCTAAAAAAGCAAATTTTTGAAACTATGTCTGCCTGTCTGGTGTGAAAAAATACTTTTAAAAGTTTTGAGTTTGAAATTTGATTTGTAAATTATGACAAAATTTGTAGGAAATTTTGAACAGTACCTAATCAAAGATAGTCTGCCTGTCTAACTGTAACAGTACGAGTGAACTCGGTAATTAATTAAACAATTAATATTTGGTTGACGGGGAGAAAATACATTAATTTTACAGATACATACATTTTATTAGATACATTAATTTTAAATATAGAAACTTATTAATAGATTCAAAATATAGATATTTATCAATGTTGAACCAAATCCATCAAATGGTTGATCGTCAGTTGGTCTATGCTTTCACATGCATGTAAAGAAAATAATTTTTAAATGCACGGACTTAAATCAATGCAATTCGGTATTCTCTTTTATGATTACTACAATAACTTTGTGTCAAATTTTGGTATCCATTGCCTCACAAAAAAGTATTCAAAATGCATATTTGTTGTTATAGATTAAGTAAAAATGCTAGATTCTGGTCAAAGATCTATAACTAATCCGTAACTAATAAGCATTAATACATGCAAGGCATTTTCTAACTTACCGAAAGTCCTTAGAAATTTTATCTGAGGGAGAGGATTTATTGGTGAGCATGTAGTGGTGAGTATGCAAGAAAATTTCCAGGAGATCATACCTGCTGGTTCAAACATGCATACTACGTCCTGCATGTCGCAGTATACAGACAGTATAACAGTATAGTTATATAATGTTAATGATAGTTGGATCGTTTCTAAATTAGTGCTATCCATTTTAAAATCTATTAAATAACTTTTAGATTTATTGCATACAGTATTTTTCATTTGCTTATGAGTTTGTGATGTAAATGGGATTGAAAATTTATTATTCCAGATTTAATAAGTTAGAAATTTTTAATCTAAGCTTTAATGTTAATGATCGATTTGAAACTGCGGAAAAAATAGTTATCACATTATTATAAATTATTAATTTATTATTTTTCACCTAAACAACATTGATCTCATCTTCCAAAAATTTATGGACTTTCTACTAGCTCATTAAACATTTAATCAAAAAGGCTTTTTTTTCTTAATGAAAACAGAATTTTAAAAAGCTATGCACTGAAAGGTTATTTTGTTTTATATTTTGCGATAATGGTTTTAGATATCTAAATCTTTAAATTCTAAATTCAAATAAGAAAATTCTGCTGATAATGAATACGATTTAATCCTATACGAATAAGAATATATTTAATTTTCTTTTATTAATTATGTATCTTCTATTGTATTTAAATTGAAAATTTGGAATATTAGTAAATTGTTTAATTAATTGCGTATTAGCAATCATTCACATTTTACTACAATTTCTAACAAAAGCTAACTACTATTCTAGGACTAAAACTAATTGAGTCATAAAGTTTTGAATCTTTGCTTTAAATCTTTAACATCATCTTGAGCAAGTTTTGCACTTTGATTGGTTTATCTATTTAAAGATGACCCTTAAATGCTATAATAATGAGATTCATGATAAGGGAGGTTTTAATTATATAAGAATAAAATATTAGTGCCTCAAAATTATTTTAAAGAACATAACAAATATTATCGAAGAAATATATACAAATTTAGGCTCATTTTCTTTATTTATAGTATAATTCGTTATTTAATTTAAAACATCTTTCCAATTCGTAGTATATGCCTATATCAAATACATTAGAAATAAATTTCTTGGCCATAATTAACTGGGCATCCAATATATTTCTTTAGTTTAATACTTATAAATCTTTTTAATTTTTTCTTCCTTTTTCTACGTTTTTCATGACTCAAATTAAATAATTCCACCCTCTCTAGAGAAACAATTCCATGAATTGTAAATTAAGATTTATTTTGGAGTATTTTCAATTAACAGGAACATATCAATTTATAGACTTTAATTTATCAAATATTCTTTTAGAAGTTAATGAATTAAAAGTATAAATAGACATTATTTAAACTGTAGTGATCAATTCAAATCCCATCAAATGGTAAAAAGAGATTAATACTGTTTAATTTTTAAAAACAGAAATAAATACATCTTGTTTGCCAGAAAATTCAAGAAGAGAGACATGAAAAATTGACATCCCTTTTTCTGCAAGAATTAATGTTTTAAGCCTCTTCGTATGCTTATAATTATTTGTTTTCTTTTTTCATTTCATCTAATTGTTTACATATTCTTTCTCTCTACTTGAGTTTATTAGTTTTCAATAAAAAAAATAGAAATGTATTGCAATAAATAAAAATAAAATCATATTCACTTCAGATTACTTAATTTATAATTTCAAAATTTCCTTTTTTAATAGAAATCAACTCTGATGTTTATAATGATTTTTCTAAATTGCTAATATCTAGCGAAGTGGAGAGTGCAGATGTTCCATCAGCAATGGAGGTAATTGTTAATTAAGTTTTCTGGGTAATTTAAATCTTTGATTTTCATCATTCCCTATTTAAAATTCAGATTCTCGTGCCACTTTAAATAATTTCTCAAACGGATGATTTTTTCAAATTTTAATCAATGGTAAAATAAATAAATAAATAGATTGTATACTGTTAGCAAATACATGCTTATTTTTATAGTCGCGTCTTATTTCTGTATTTATAGAGCTAGAAAATAGGTTTATAATAAATTCCCATAAAACCAATAGTTTCTTTTCATATTTCTAATTCTTCCATTAGGAGGTTCATTCAAATTAAAAACCACAGATTAAATAGTTCGAAAATTTTAAATTGTCTTAAGATATATGATTACATTCGTATGAATATTTAAAAAATGCTATAAACTATTTATATTTCTGAAATTTTTCATATAGATTTTGAAAAATCAGCAAAAGTTAAAATCTAAAAATATTTTGGAAATTGGAAAATAATGTCATCTTTTTAAGCTAAAAGGAGATAAAAAAAAAAAACTTCCGGTTTAGAAATGTATCAAATCCTTTGCTCAAAATACTGTAGATATTTTAAGAAATAATAAATAATACAATTTTGTAATAAATAATACATTTTAATAATAAATAATGCAATTTATTTATTATTTATGAAATAATAAATAAATTACATTTTTGTCTGATTCTGATTGTCTGAGTTTGATTGATAACTATCGATTTAAGTTCGTCCGATAAATAACATAACGTCAAATTTTCAGTTTTCTTCGCCTTAAAACAATAACAAATGTTTATTTAATTGCATTATTCTCTGGTTCTGGAACTCCAGAATGTATTGAAAAATTATTACACCAAATTTTAACAAAAATATACTCTCAATTTTAATTGTTAGGTTGTTTTTGTAAAAAAAATGTAGTGAAATTTAAAATTTAAGAAAATAACATTTAAAGATGTAAAACATAATGAAAACATAAATTCTGCAAATACAAAAGGAATATAACTGTTGTAAGAATGATACAGGAGAGTTGCATCGAATACCCTTTCATGCGGCAAGATTCACTCCACAGTAAATCATATTCATAAATACCTCTTCAAGACTATACAATAATTGAGACAAAAATGCCACTTGTTAAAATCAATTAAATTAATCATTCAAAAGTGCTCAAAAGTGCAGTTCTCATGAAGGAAATCAAAACACATGATCCAGACGGACGCTACAGATTTCTGACTCTACAATGTTTGTTTACATGCTTATACATGACATACAGATGCTCACAATGTAATTTATCATTTTTTTTCCTTTTCAGTTAGTAATCTCATTTCCCTGTAAGTTCAACCCATAGTCACCATTTGTTTAAATATTCTTGTCCCCTCCATTCAGTTATTACTTCACCAAAAATTGAATACAGTCTTGTAGGATTTGATACTGATGGGATCCCTGGACGAGTTCTCGTCTCTTTCTTTCTTTTAACATTTTTTTCTTTTTTTTCCTTCCTTCTATCTTGTGCTCGTCCAACTAGTTAGATAACTTAGTGTTATAGGCACCGGAACACAGGATGGCATTATGTTGTGTAAGAATGAACGTAAAGACAGAATGCAAACGATTTTATAAAAAGGTTTCTTAAAATTAAATGTATTGTATAAGAAAAATAAAAAATATCTGATATTTCCATCAAAAAATGATTTCTTTAAGACGTCACCTGTCTTAAATGACATCAAATAAATAGAATTATGTTATGAGTAAGTATTTTCATTGCTTAGTTTATTCACATTGAATAAAAAGAAAATTTTTCCAAGCGAAAAAAAGATTTTTGAATGTACAAAAAAATATTTTTTATTTTTGGTGTAAATACTCGATATTTTAAAGGTCCTTTAACATGCTTTCCTCTTTACTTGTTTTACATTCTTGAAACAGGAAGGTGCTTTATGTTAAAATTTACTGGTGAAATTCTTAAAAAGTATTACATAGAAATAGATGTTATAAAATGACCCATAAATAATATTAAGTCCAATAAATAATATTAAGAAAAATTGGAACACGTTTGTTGCATTGTGAATGAAAACAAAATTCTATATTCTGTTTTTTCTCTGTTAAATGTTAGCATCTTTTATTTTATTAAATGGAATGCCCTCCAATATTTTAACTAAAACTGAACAGCAATTACACTCATACATAGATATAGTAGAATAGCTGATGAAGAGCTGAAATCACTTACTACGCCATCTAGCTTTCAAATATAGAGTTAGTATTAATATCTTGAAAATGTTTTGAGATAATGAATAAAAGTCAAATGCAAAATAATAAGGTACCCACAATTTATGAAGAATATATATATATTGCATTTTTTGTATTAATAATAGTGAAATTTTCACATTTTTATGTAGTTAGTTGATATTTTCCATGATAGAATTCTTACGATAGACAACATTATTCATCGAGTTTATTTAGCACTGATATAAGTGAATTAGCTATAAATTTTACTATTTTTAAATTCAATTTTATTAAAAATATGCATTGATTAACTAAAAGTACTTATATTATAAATAATTATTAATTAGAATTATAAATGATAAACTGCTCTTTTTTAAATTTCAGAGCTTAGCATTCTCCATTTCCAAAGAAATTAAGTCAGAAGATTTCAAAAGCATGAAAATAGAGGTGAGTTTTTAAATCCTTTTTAGTAACAAAGTGATTAACACATACTATATACATGTAAAACATGTAAACTTATATACTTTTATGATCTTGCAGGACGCCATGCAATGGTTAGAATCATCAACTACTGCTGGAAAAAAGTATCGGGAATTTTTGAAGAAGCACGGCCATCGATGTTTGAGAGAAGTATGATTCTTAGGAATTTATCGGTAGTTGAGGATAGTAAATAATTATTTCCAACAAAAAACTTTTAATTTTGAAAATAGACATTTCACACAAATCAGAAAACTCTTTTTGTGATCTTTTAAATTTGAAAATTTTATTCTAAATCAGTTTAAAACAGTCTTTAATCTTTCTAAAAGTTTCTTTCAAAGTATTCTCTTATATCGAATATTATATCTGGAGGAATTATAACTGTAGCAAGCAAGCATATTAATATGAATGAGATATGAATTTCAGCTTACTTCACTAAATATCTGTGCCAAATCCTTCATTTTGAATTATAAGTACGAAATATTTCTAAAAATCTTTATCTAAAAATTTAAAATAAAAAGTCAATTTGATTAAAATTCAAGATAGTTAAAATTAGATTATTTGACAGTTTAGAGTTTTTAAAGTTATTTGACAAGTAATTGCTGTGGTATTTTAAGAAAACAATTTATAAGAATTACTTACAAGATAAGAATTCATTTTAAGCCTTTTGCAGAATTACAATTATCTGTGATCTTGTTTAGAAAAAACGTACTGTATGTTTATTGACTTAACTGATTTGATAAGTATTTTCCGATCATCAAATGAATGTCTATTTTCAAAATCATCTTTGAGTCTTTTTTTTTGTTAATTAATATAAATAATAGTAAAACACAAATACATTTTTATAGTTTGATATCTATACATTAACATGGGGATCAGATCAGCAACCCCTTGTGAAATTGTTGCAGGTGAGTATCAATTTATTTTGTTCTTCAATTGAGAGCTTCTCTTAGTAATAAATATTCATATTTAGACAAATTTAAAATGATTAAACAGCGAGCGAATAAATCTCATATGATAATTTTATAGATACTGAAAATCATAAAATGCTTCTAGTTTTGGGAAATATTAAACGCAATAATTATACATGGTTATTTGATCAATTGGTTGATTAATTGATTTTCTTTTTATGCCGCAAGGACCACCATTGGTCAAGCTACGCCAATACGTTTATTTAAAAGGTTTCTAGCAAATAAAATGATAGCCTTATGTGGTCATAAGCGGGCAATAATGGAGGCTTTAAAAATTCTTCAACGACCTTTAATTTTGAAGGTCGTTGAGGCAACCATCACTTACCTCAGTAAATTCAACATGGAGTTATTTAACCAAGTCAGTTAGATATGCAAATTTTATGTGTATTCGAGAGCTAATAGAAACATGCCACGCGTGATGCGTTTGAATCGTGAGAGATTAGCAAAAAACTACTACCTCATTAAATTTCGCTTCTCTTTAAAGCCGAATTCGGCAATCATGAAAAATGTTTCAATTATGAGAAAAATAGGAGAAATGTAAAGAATTCGACGCAACAAAATCATCCCCCTATTAATTTTTCGTGAAGTGATCTCCATTTCATATTTTTTTCTCTCCTTCAGGAAGTCGTATCTCAGTCCAAATCGTCGGGGTCAAATTATATTTCGTGTTGTACTAAACAGTACCCGGAACTCTTAAATATTCATTGCACAATATGCACCAATTAATTGAAACTAATGTTTATACAATATGCACTATTTAACTGCACAATTTACGATGAATAATTTCGAAAATCCTTCTTTGTAAATTAAACTTTGATTTAATTCAATTATCATTTGGTTGATTAATTAATTAAATTTGGACTTAATTAAATCCATATCAATCATTTATGGCGTAACTCTCTGTTTATGCTTACATAAAAAAATATTTCTGTAGATGTCTTTACCATACTAAAAAAAATGTTTACAACTCTTTCATTTTTTTTGCGAAATTGCAAATAAATAATTTTTAATTGAGCCTCCTATACTGTAAAATGCTCAATATCTATTAAAGGATCGGTAATTTTTTTCTTATATTGTTACAAACAAAGATGAATTTTCATTTTAACTATTTATATGTAATACTTGTATGCTTGTTGTTATATTTGGATACTTGTTGTTGTGCTATATATACTTGTTTAAAAATATTCAAATACTTAGCATTTTTTAATAATAGTATCATTATTAAAATGGACAAAGTAATTTTTATATATTTAACGGACAAATATTTCAAAAATGGAAATTAGAAGAAATATTCTGAGCACATCCTATAAAAATTATAGCATTATTTTCGTTTTGCAGAGTCTAGTAGGAACTGTTACAAAAGAAAAACATGAGAAAAAGCAGGAAGATTTAGAACAATTAATTTCTGAATTGAAAGCCCCCCTAACTTATACTTCCAAGTAAGAAAACAATACTTATTAAACAGTATTTCATTTTTTTTAAACTATAAATTGCTAATTGTTTCTCAATTGTTTCCAGATTTTTGTTAAAAAAGATTCTTCCATTAAGTCGAAAAGCTGTTCAAAACAGAGAACACTCAAAGGTAATAAAAATATTATATTTTCAAAAGTCTTACGAATTAAAATTTATAAAGGGAGTCCCAAAATTAAAGCAAGATTTGAATTTGCCGCCATTCGAGAAATAAAGTGTTGGCAACCCTATTCAAAAACCATTTAACAGCTGATTGTTTAGGGTTATTAAAAATGGAGCCTTGCAAGATAGATCAACGTATTAACTCAAGATTTACATTAAATGAAACATTTTTTCCCTTCAATTGTTATATTTTTATTAACTAAAGTATATGTGTAAAGAATAACACATAATGCAAATGACTTCCACGACTTTGCTGGGACATACGCATTCTTTTCTATGATCAATTTTCAAGCACAGCAATTTTTTATTAGCAACCACAGCGATTTTTCCAGTCACTTTTGGCCCTCTGTAAATATTACTCATCAGATATAATTTGATGAGTAATTACACCTGATGAATCAATGAAAAATATAAAATAAAGTATCTTTTCTTTTGTGATATGAGGTAGCTTATGAAAGCTGGTTAGCGTGACTAAATTAATACTATCAAAATGGGTGGAAAAACAGTTGCTCATTGAAAGCGGATAATTCAAATAATTTAAAATTATTTTGTTAATTTTTGTTTGTATTCTTTTGCTTAGTTTCTTTCACTTCAACTGGGATTGATTAATGTTTGTTCTCAGGGTTTCTTTTTCTTTTCAAATGATATTTTTCGAATGAATACGAATTTTAATACATGTAAAAGCTACTGAAATATTGTATGTTTTGTTTCATGATTTTAAGACGACTTCTGTTTCCAACAGTAAATTTCTTAAACTCAAATCTTAAAGATTTTCATACTGTTTACTCACATGCCAGCATTCAATTTAAGATGGTTAAATAAATAAAATGATCTGGAAATAATACATTCGTAATATTATCGTTTGAAAGCATCTACTTATTACAATAATATTACCTGCTTGTTAAAGGGACATTGGATTAAAGATTTTTAAATTATAGTTTTAGTTTTACTGTCTGCTGTTGCGTTATTGATGCTAACGTAGAAGAAATTTGGCTTGAAATTATAAGGCTCAACAGCTGAATTGTGCTAGCCCAGTACAGAAGAATTTTGTCAGACGCAGAAATGATGCTATCAATTCATAGCGAACGCGACGAAATAATATGTAGCAAAGTAAGTTGATTCTGAATGAAAAAAAAATGTTTTAAACATTTCAGATTAAGAAAATATATGCCATAATTTAAATAAGTACACATATTGTTGTAATTTTTTAAAAAATGAAATAAATATTTCAGCTTTTTTTTGTAGCTGTTTAATAAGTAGATAAATGATATATTCATTTTTATTCTTACTTATGCATTATTTATTTACTTATGTTTTGAAAAATTCAATTAATATTTACTCGGGACTATGACCAACAGAATTCAGTAAACACCTCGCTGTAAACAGAGTAAAGAGTACCTTGTGAAATGTTTTGTTTATTTCTTCTTTCCATTGAAAAAACAAACAGTTTTTAACATTTCATTTCATTTTTTCTATAAAAAGTTTCTTAATTTATTCTTTTCTTTGCTGCTTTATGGCAAGTTGTAAAAAATTATTAAATTTTTCAATCACATTATTTTGATTGCCATTTGTGATTGATTCCTTGACCAAATTTGTAAATTTCTTTCCCAATTTCTACGGTTTCTGCAGTTTTATTTTCAACTAGCCGCCTTTGGCGACCAGCCGGTTCGTCAATATTACCGCTCACTAAAATTTTCAATTAAATATATTAAGTAACTGGTTTTTTTAATAGATTCTCAAACAAAACAATTTTAACTTCAAATTTTGATAGTCATACCAAACTTATACTGTTGTTTAGATCGTTTCGTTCAATTTACTCTATATATTTTGCTAATTTGTTGTCATTTCCGGTAAAACGTCAACTTTAATTTAAAGTGAAAATGATGAAATTGCAATAAATATAAAGATATTTTTTAATAAAATCAAGCGTTTTATTTTATTTATCATCTTTATTGCTATTTATTTATTACTATTATTATTGAATATGAGTATTGCAAACAGAATATCTCGGTATTTAAGTCTTATGTGAACTACAAAATATTTTTGATAATTTATGTAATATCTCAAAGAATAATTCAACAAAAATTTCTCAGATTTAGCATAAAATTCAGTTTTTAGTTTTGCTTTCAAAAGGATTGAAATGAAATCAATAATAATATTTTGTTCCAGCCTATAAATATATTTCAAAAATTATGAAGTCTAAATTTAATGCAGTAAGGTATCATATTCTCAGAAATATTCTGGACACACCAAATTTTAAATATATGAATGAATGTTTCTATTTCCCACAATCAACTAAGACTTATTTATGAAGTTTTGAATGTAAAAAATTTAGAAAAACTCAACATTTTCATAATCTTAGGCCAATTAATCTTGAGAAACCTCCGCGCTGATTGGCGTATTTTTTTTGAAACGATCGATGGAAAATCTAAAATTATCCTTTTTTTATTGAATAGTGATATTCAAATTTTCATTAATCAGTCAGTTTAAGTGATTGATTTAGTTGATTGGAAATTAACTCTTTTTATTTAAAGTATTAGTGTTTCAAGAACATTTTGTTATTCGTGATTTCGACAGCAGAAGATTTATGTAAAATCAAAAATTCGTTATTTATTAGAGCATTTATTGAATTAAGTTACATAAAATATAATCATTTTTTCTATTTAAACCATTTTAGTAAATCTGTTGTGTTCGTGTGTCAACAAAAATAGAATGCAGACAAACTTATTATGAAACTAAATCTTATTACATTATAGATAATATTATCAAATTTACATCAACTTATTTTCATTCAAAATTCTAGCATCGTTTATAAACAACAAATTAAAAGTTCCAAAAATATCACTGTTGCCAATCTGAATTTCACAACTATTTACACAATAAAATTTATAATTATTAAAATAATCGTTTGCTACTTTTAAATAAAATATTTACGATTTATGTCGCAACAGATCTTTGTCTTACTAAAGGTTTACAAATTAGCTGTGTGGCCATGATTTGAATGGATATCCTGTTCATATTAAACAAAACTTGCCTTAAAATAAAACTTATTTATTGGATTAATAATATAGAGAGTATAAAAGATCATAAAAGAATTTTTCTTGAATTTATTTTTTAGAAAAATATTTCATATTTGTTTCATTTCCTACAGACACGTGACGAAAATTATATTTTTGCAGATTTTATTTCCAAAAAGATTTAATTTATTTTCAGTTAGAGCTTTAATCAATGTGATGGCAACACTTTGAAAAAAGCTATTTTTTTCTCATGAATGCGAAACGTGCTTAATCCTCATTTTTATTTTTGACGAAAAAAATTATTGAAAAACATAGTTAAAATATTTATTTAAAAATTCATTAAAAATAGAAATTTTATTTTAAAATTAAAACAGTAGTATCATTTAAAAGATAAATTTTTTATCTTTAACTTGATGTAAAAATCTTTTTTGTGCGGTAATATTTTCGGAAGTTATAGCAGAAACACGCCAAAATTTCGCTTAATTTTTAAATAAATAAAATTCTAATTAAAAATTCGAAAAAATAACCCCCAGGTGCACATTCCCGGCCTCCAAGGTATACACGTGCCAAATTTGGTAGCTGTAGGTTGAATGGTCTGGACTGTAGAGCGCCAACACACACACACACACACACACACACACACACACACACACACATTGAGCTTTATTATAAGTACTAGCCGCCTTTGGCGACCAGCCGGTTCGCCAATATTACCGCTCGCTACAATTTTCAATTAAATATTTTAAGTAACTGGTCTCTTAATAGATTCTCAAACAAAACAATTTTAATCTTCAAATTTTGATAGTCATACCAAACTTATACTGTTGTTTAGATCGTTTCGTTCAATTTACTCTATATATTTTGCTAATTTATTGTCATTTCCGGTAAAACGTCAACATTAATCTAAAGTGAAAATGATGAAATTGCAATTAATATAAAGATATTTTTTAATAAAACCAAGCGTTTTATTTTATTTATCATCTTTATTGCTATTTATTTATTACTATTATTATTGAATATGAGTATTGCAAACAGAATATCTCGGTATTTAAGTCTTATGTGAACTACAAAATATTTTTGATAATTTATGTAATATCTCAAAGAATAATTCAACAAAAATTTCTCAGATTTAGCATAAAATTCAGTTTTTAGTTTTGCTTTCAAAAGGATTGAAATGAAATCAATAATAATATTTTGTTCCGTATTATAAATATATTTCAAAAATTATGAAATCTAAATTTAATGCAGTAAGGTATCATATTCTGAGAAATATTCTGGACACACCAAATTTTAAATAAATGAATGAATGTTTCTATTTTCCACGATCAACTAAGACTTATTTATGAAGTTTTGAATGTTAAAAATCTAGAAAAACTCAGCATTTTCATAATCTTAGGCCAATTATTCTTAGAAACCTGCGCGCTGATTGGCGTATTTTTTTTTTGAAACGATCGATGAAAAATCTAAAATTATCCTTTTTTTTATTGAATAGTGATATTCAAATTTTCATAAATCAGTCAGTTTAAGTGATTGATTTAGTTGAATGGAAATTAACTCTTTTTATTTAAAATATTAGTGTTTCAAGAGCATTTTGTTATTCGTGATTTCGACAGCAGAAGCTTTATGTAAAATCAAAAATTCGTTATTTATTAGAGCATTTATTGAATTAAGTTACATAAAATATAATCATTTTTCTACTTAAACCATTTTAGTCAATCTGTTGTGTTCGTACGTCAACAAAAATAGAATGCAGACAAACTTATTATGAAACTAAATCTTATTACATTATAGATAATATTATCAAATTTACATCAACTTATTTTCATTCAAAATTCTAGCATCGTTTTTAAACAACAAATTAAAAGTTCCAAAAATATCACTGTTGCCAATCTGAATTTCACAACTATTTACAAAATAAAATTTATAATTACTAAAATAATCGTTTGCTACTTTTAAATAAAATATTTACGATTTATGTCGCAACAGATCTTTGTCTTACTAAAGGTTTACAAATTAGCTGTGTGGCCATGATTTGAATGAATATCTTGTTCATATTAAACAAAACTTGCCTTAAAATAAAACTTATTTATTGTATTAATAATATATAGAGTGTAAAAGATCATAAAAGAATTTTTCTTGAATTTATTTTTTAGAAAAAATAATATTTCATATTTGTTTCATTTCCTACAGACACGTGACGAAAATTATATTTTTGCAGATTTCATTTCCCAAAAGATTTAATTTATTTTCAGTTAGAGCTTTAATCAATGTGATGGCAACACTTTGAAAAAAGCTATTTTTTTTCTCCTGAATGCGAAACGTGCTTAATCCTCATTTTTATTTTTGACGAAAAAAATTATTGAAAAACATAGTTAAAATATTTATTTAAAAATTCATTAAAAATAGAAATTTAATTTTAAGATTAAAACAGGAGTATCATTTAAAAGATAAATTTTTTATCTTTAACTTCATGTAAAAATCTTTTTTGTGCGGTAATATTTTCGGCAGTTATAGCAGAAATACGTCAAAATTTCGCTTAATTTTTAAATAAATAAAATTCTAATTAAAAATTCGAAAAAATAACCCCCAGGTGCACATTCCCGGCCTCCAAGGTATACACATGCCAAATTTGGTAGCTGTAGGTTGAATGGTCTGGCCTGTAGAGCGCCAACACACACACACACACACACACACACACACACACACACACACACACA
>JAPMOR010025206.1:0-15447 GCA_026543865.1 Argiope aurantia
ATGGCAAACACAGTTTTTCCCGAACTTCAACCGACGTTATTTGATCTTCAGAATATTTTTCTGATCTCAATACCTTAAGTTATTTCAAGTCTTAAATGCAAAGCGCATACAATTTTAAATGGTGAAATTTTTTATCGTTAAATAATTTCTTTTTTAAACATTTTTTTATATATATTCATGATATATTTTGATGTACACACAAAAAATATGATCATTTGTCTTTAAACTCGCTTTAAGCATTTAACAAATAACATTCTCAGCCAGGATACGTTTCATACAAACTAAACCTAACGATATTGATGCAAACGATATTGATATCTAATTAACACAGAATAAACTATTTTAAACTCATTCCTTTGCTTTTTAAAGAAACCCAGAAGATTTCTTAAAATAAAAGAAATTTTTGATTATTAAAATCTCTTAAAGTATTGAAAAAAAATAAAGTTTTTCTAATGCTGGTAAAGTTATCAAACTGAAATGGACATGCTATGAATTAGTATCAATAGTTAAATCACAGGTAGTATCAATTTACCATATTAAGTGTGGAAAAAAAACCTTGAACTTTTAATTACAATATCTTCACTAATAACCCGAAAATTAGTGCCATTGTTTATATAAGGTTCACCAAGTATTTGCAAGTTCTTATATTATAATAAATTCATGCATACTGGAATACTGGAGCAATATGAGTTATTTTCTTGCTCGACGACTATACTGTGATAACTATTGCATCAGTACTGATAAGTATAACTTTCTTTTCATTATTCCTTATAAGTTTTTTGATTCACCAAAATTATAGAAATTTTTATATTTTTATTCAGTTGATATATCAATTGATTATTGCAACAATTTTTCAAATTTTCTTAAGAATTTCAGACTAATTATACATGCATTGAATGCTTGGGTATTGCGGATTATTTTCTTCAAGACAAAAAAATTATTCTTTACAATAATACATATTTAAAGAAAAAGAAGTGCGAGCAGTTGTTAGTGCGCAAAAAGAAATAAAACTATTGTTATATAGATTTTTATAAGCAAAAAACATTTGATCATCAATAATGAATAGTAGAAGTTTTGACTTAATTATTTCAAATTCTAATTTCTTTTATTATTTAAATAAATCTATGAATAATAAACCCCTTTTCACACATAATCTAAAATTTTTATCATCATTAGTCATTTTTAAGAACTTTTATTCGTATATTACATCCTTAAATAACATTGAAACTTATTAATGATTACGAAATGAAATTTTCAAATCAATTTTTAATTATTTAAAAGTTTTTACTTTAAACTTATTTGCCAGATTTTATAGAGATTCTATAGGGTGTATGTATAATCAGTTAGCGAATAAAATACGCTTCAAAATTCGCCAATAAAACTCATATAAGAAATTTAATTCCAGGAATTAAATATTTTATATACTTCTTCGGTTCTATATCCACAAGATTTTCTTACGAAGTGTTATTAGACTGAATTTTTAGATTGATTATTTGTAATACTTAAAATTAAATAAATGAATTAAATTCGCCTCACATCTTAGTGTATTATAATTGATATGATGAAATTATTTAGATTTCTGATTTAAGTATTAGTATTTACTTATTTAAAATTGCAGAGATTATAAAATAGTGAACATTATCTTTTTTATAAAAAAATATTTTATTCAAATTATTTACGATATTTTATTCAAACGTTTTTTGTCTTACTGCGTTATGCGTATATCTTTAATTCTAATGTTTATTTTTTATCATTTTTGTGGAATTTTGACTCCAAAATTGTATGGTGTTGTTTTCTATCATTCTATCTATGGTGCTGTTTTTTTACTACCTGTAAGTACGTTTGTAAATGAAATAATAAATTTTAGATTTACACTGATAAATTCATGTTTTATCTTTATATTTTCTGGGCAAGCTAAATCAATAGTATACGTATACTTTTATACGTATCCGTGTAAAATACATAATTCCCTGAGATTTGTGAAAGTAGGTCTGGCATAGAAAACGCTGTATCTCATTTATTGACTTTCCAGATTCTTCTCTCTGATACATTAATGCAACATAAGTCGACAATCAGAATTTTGAAAAAAAAGGGACATAAAAAATTGAAAACTATGGGGAAGGGGAGGAATAAGAAGAATATATCGTCTCTTCATTGCTGCGGCCAAACTAACAGAAGAAATTTTTTACAACGAGGATTGTGAATGTTTATATTCCACTCCGTGTTAAGTTCGTTATACAGGGTGTTTATTTAGTCCCGGACCCATTTTGATGTTTAATAACTCATAAAATAATGAAGATATAAACAATCTTATGGCATTTTTTTGATGGAATAACTCATATATTTTCCTTTTCAGGTTTGAATATTTTTACTTTTGTAAATATCGTCTGCGCGTGTGGTTAATTTCAGATAATTTCATTTTCCAGTCTAAATATCTGTACTTTTCTAAATATCATCTGCTTATTAATTGCATTTTTCTCTCTTTTGTTTTTGGCAACTATTGAAATGTTATGTTTACTTTTGATGTGTTTGTTCTATGTATGGAATCTTATGGCATTTTTTTGATGGAATAACTCATATATTTTCCTTTTCAGGTTTGAATATTTTTACTTTTGTAAATATCGTCTGCGCGTGTGGTTAATTTCAGATAATTTCATTTTCCAGTCTAAATATCTGTACTTTTCTAAATATCGTCTGCTTATTAATTGCATTTTTCTCTCTTTTGTTTTTGGCAACTATTGAAATGTTATGTTTACTTTTGATGTGTTTGTTCTATGTATTACTTTTGTATATAATGTTTTATTCGAGCGGATATTAAGGAGAAGGCATACACCACAAGAGAAAGCACAGATTTTATGGTGGTTCACAAAAACAAAACGATAGTGCAAGCACAGATAAATTTCAGAAGATTTTACCAAAATGATCCTCCATCCAAAAATAGCACCTTGCGGTGGAAAAAGAATTTTCTAGAAATTGGAAGTATCGCAGATAAGAAACGTTCCGGGCGTCCTTGCACAAGCGATTTTGATGTTGAGTGTGTCAGAGAGACATTTTTACACAATCCTAGAATATCTGTGATATAGGCCTAGATGATAGGCCTAGGAGGATGGCCTTTGAAACAGATATGCTAAGGAGGATAGAAGATGCTGCTGATTTTCTGAAGCGCATAATGTTCTCCGATGAAGCATCCTTTCATGTTACTGGCATTGTTAATCGCCATAATGTGCGCATATGGGGATCTGAAAACCCCATGAATACCGTGAGGCACAAAGGGATTCCCCAAAGGTTAATGTGTGGTGCGGACTAATGCACGACTGAGTCATTGGGCCTTTCTTTTTTACAGAAAAGATAGTCACATCAGTTGTATACTTGGACATGTTGGAAAACTTCGTATTTCCACAATTAGAAGAGCTTCAGCCACATGTCTTTTTCCAACAAGATGGTGCACCACCTCATTGGGGTACCATCGTTCGTACTTCTTTGAATGACCATTTTCCAGGAAGATGGATTGGGCGAGGAGGTCCAATTCCTTGGTCACCCAGATCACCTGACATAACGCCGCTGGACCTTTTCCTTTGGGGGTTTGTAAAAGACAACGTTTTCAGGAGGAGAGTGTCGAACATTAATGACCTAAAAGCCATAATTACAACCGCAATAAGCTCTGTGGATGCCGACATGCTTGCCGCTACCTGGCGTGAAATTGACTATCGACTTGATATTCTCCGTGCGACGAAGGGGGCACACGTGGAAGTTCATTGACAAGGGTCATGAAACTTTTTGAGTCTATTTAACCATTTATGTTATTAATTTTAATCTATCTTTATTATTTTATGAGTTATTAAACATCAAAATGGGTCCGGGACTAAATAAACACCGTGTATATCAGAGTCTAGTGAACCGATAAGACTCAATCTCTGGATTTAGCTTAATGTCAAAGATAAATAATTTATTTTTATTTTTAGTACATATTCAGAAATCTTTTCTTTCTATTCATGACTTGGTTATATTGCTAGGTAGCATTAAAGAAATGCCAGAAATTACTTCGACAAAGTCAGAAAAAAAATGGTTCATTTCACTACAGATTCTGAGTTTTATTTTTCACTTTCTAATTTAAGAAGTAAAAAGAAATTATTACAATTTTCAAAAAAAAAAAAAAAAAAAAAAAAAACGCACTCGAGATTTTAACGAATTTCCACGTTTCAGACCCCTTCTTTCTTACCTTTCCACATTGGTAGGAAATCACGTGATTAGCATTTGATAATAAAGTCAAATCTATAACAGTTTCAGGTCAACAATGTAATCTATTGTTCAAATATACGCTATAAAACATATTTAAAATAATACCAAAATTCAGGGAAAAAATCATAAGGCAACAATATTAATTTCATTAAAATAATGTTATCAATTTTAGAGTGGCCATTCCATTATTTAATTATTTTGAAACATTGTAGCGCCCAGAATTTGTCACATGCATTCAGAATATTGAGATACGTAAACAGTCGATGTTTGTTACATGATAGTTCTCTCAATCGCCTCTCACATAGTGTTTACAAATTTTTATCACATAACAATATCTTTGTGTTGAGTTATCTATCATTTTTTCCCGATTAAAAAATTTGTAACTACTATTTATTCTCGAAACTATATTCAGCTGATAATTTACCATATAAATAGTGGCGTCAGATGCCTTGGTTGCAACTCCAAAGCATTAGTCCCTCAGGAGCTCCCCTTCTTTAGGTGAGTACGGGTGTCCCAATCCCGAGGTACCCAGAGATCTTTACTCTCTTTCAATTCACTCTCCCTATGCCTTCTGCTGTATGTTCGGTCCTTCTATCCTTCAACGGCAAGCGAAGGAGCTCTCCATGAGAATCTGTCGCTGCTCTGTTTGCTTCTTGCTTCTCATGGACAGTCAAAACCCCACGTGTCGGCGTGTGTGGCGACCCATTAGACGGGCGGTTCACTGTGATCCCCAGTATATCAATCGGCTGGTAACTAGCCACCAAAGTGGTTAGTTTGCTAGGGATCAAGCAAAAGGGTCATTCTCTGGGGTTTGATGTTAAGGGTGGTCAACGTTCCTGGAGATGACTCTGAGCGTATAGGTCCCGGCTAGTACCAAAGTAAGTGCCGAAGTTAGAGATGCCCAGAGCCGGTGGCTGCTTTCCCTTGTTGGGCTCTGTAATGGGAGGTGCCGTTAAGGCTTTTTTTTTTTTTTTTTTTGCATAGCTAAGAAAAAGAAAGTTCAGAATGTACTGTACCGGAAAAATGTGTTAATTATAAAGGGCAACACACTTCCTTTTCCTGCTTATGTCCTTCGTGGCAATTTGAAAAGGAAGTAGTGCCTGAAAGAGTGGCCAAAAGAATATCTTATATTCAAGTTAAGCAAAATATTAAATCTCTTACTGGATCCCCACTTCTGGATTAACTTACGCAACTGCTACTAAAAGTATCCTTGAAACTAAAAGCACCCAAATTATCTCAGTTAACTTACCTTCTGATTCCTCACCCTTTAAAAAATTCTTACATCCCTACTGAAATGAGTCCTAGATCTACTGAATCCTTTCTAACAGCATTTTCAGCAAAATAAGTGCTGAAAAAATTTCCTATCTGGAGAAGAATGTTTCAGAATATGCGTCTACTTCCCCAGATCTCACTGGCTTCAAACAAGTTAAAAAAAGAACAGAAAAATCAACAATGATCTAAAATTGAAACAAAACCAAAACAAATCATCCCAACAAGTTTCTCCAAAGTCCCGTACAGAAAAAAAATCGCTTTCCAAATTCTGGAAAACTTCACCCCGCCAAATATCAAACTCTGCTATGATGCAAGATACCAAAACTTTTGTTATAAAAAAAAGGACAAAAATTGACACATGCCCTCGCATTGGGGAAAATTCTAATTTTGAGCATTTGGGTGTCTCTACATTAGAAGCCCTGTCTTGCATCCTGAAATTGACACAAAAATTATTATTTCGAGTACTTCAGAGGACATGCTGGAGTACGACATGTGTGAGGAACTTGAAGGGACATCTGAAGAAATCTGTACTCCATTAGGGAAAATAAAACCTTAATAAACTTAAACTAACTTTAATGACGTTAAACCTTAATAAACTTAAACTTAAATATATTATTCCAACAAAGTATAGAAATAAATAACATTCTTCGCTTTGAAATTTCTCTTTGCATAGCTTAAAAATTCTTAATTTTTTTTTTAAATCTTGAGTGCGTTTATGGTATCTGTTTTATATATTTTTTTACCATTTCTCATGTACGAGTGATTTTATGTACATATCAATGTGTTTTCTTTTGCTCTATTATAAAATGTTATTTTACTGAAATTTCCTTTCCATTTTATAATTCATATTTCGGTTCCTTGTAGATTTTACGCTTGCTTTTTTATATGGAGCTCTTTAAAGAAGTTTTTTGATAACTTTTTAAAAATTTAGTGTATTTTAGTTTCAATTTTCATCTTTAACCATATGTGTGGCACAGATTGGCCCTTGCGCCATTAAACCCTACAAACCAAACCAAATCATCCAAAGCATTAGCTAAAACAAACATTGAAATAATTATAAAATAGCTTTAACAATAGATATTGAAGCTACAATAATTTATATTGTCACATAGAATTATAGTATAGAACTCAATGATAAACACAAGAGGTAGAGCTAAACCAATTTATTAACTGAACTCTGAATTGAGAATACAGAAACTGACAAATCTTCTGCTTTTGTACAGGCAGAGAAAGTTCCAGAATACTCTTCTAGAGACAATAAGAAAAGTCCAGAACACATGTCTGGCAAACAAAAGAAATGTCCAGTATCTTCTGGAACATAAAATAAATGAAAACATAAAATCAAGGAATTAAGTATTTATATATATCATTAATCGCATTTCCTCTAGCGGGATTCGAACCCAGGTCTCTTGATCATGAGACCAGTGCCTTGACTATTCGGCCATGAAGATTCGACTGCCTTTCTTCCATGCGGCAATATGAAATAAGAAAAGCAAAAAAAGTAGTATTTCATCTCACATAACACAATATTGCCAATTTATTTCATTTTACAAGCCTAGAAACCTTCGTATTACAATCACTATGTATTTAAACATGCGAACACACCTCCTAATATTTCTTGTAGGAAATATGATTTAGTTACATATATATTCGAACATCATTTTAAGTCAACAGAAAAAAAATTGTTTCGCAAATCAGATATTCCAAACAATTATTTCCTTAGATATTTCAAACCCCTTTCTAAAGCGGAGAAATTATACTGGTCTTTCATTTTATTAAAACTTATAAAATAATATATATATATAAGCCCTTCATTCACTTAAAATCTATAAATAAAATAAAAAGTCAAGAAATAAAAAGTATTCCAAAGAAAATCAGGCTAAATAATCGTTTCAAATAAAAAACTTTATGAAGCAGAAAATAATTTATATACTTGTTTCCTTCTTCTTAGACCTTTATATTTCAAACAAAATAAGATTACTGGAGTCCAAAAAATTAATTTAATATTGGAATGCATATTTATGTGCTAATTTAGAATGTCGAAAAACACCTTATACTCTATGTCTGTTTGACTGTATTCTGCAATCAATTTGAAAACAAAATATCATCAAAACATTTATTTAATTATAAGGTTATATAATTATTTAAAAAATATTAGATTTTTATAGTTCAATTTTATGAATAATTTAATATATACAAAACTTTAAGGAAATTTTCTTATTAAGTAGGGAAGGGGCATTCATTAATGACGTTTACATTACTTCAAGGATTAGCGCAGAGTAACATAATTCCATAAAAACGGTTGACAAAAGCACACATGCCAAAACAAATCACATGCACTTTAATTAAACTCATTTTTTTATTTCGAACTTGTTTTTCATTATTTGTGTATATTATTTGATAACTTATAAATTGTATTTTCAAAAGGAAATATGGATCATTCCCCTAATGGAAAAAAAATTAATTCATGGACTAAATTAACTACCTACAAAGGGGAAGAAGAAACGAACAGCACATAGAATTCCCTAATGCCTTATAGACAAAACATTTAATGTGGAAATAAAATAAAAAGTACAAAGGAAATCAAAATGGAATAAATAAAAAATGCGACTGACACTTAATAAGGCTTTTTTCCTCAGAGTGTATAAAATTAAATATATAATTTGACTTTTTTAGACTAATAATTAAAATGTTAAAATTAAAGTCGAAATTTCAAGCATTCTTTCTGAGCACTTTTCATTTTTTTTTAAAATATAAGGTTGTGCTAATAAGCGTAATTTACTAAATTGAGGAATTAGTAAAAAAGAAAAAAAAGCTGGAAGCATTATAAAGTTTTTATTTTCATGACTACTTTGATAAACATTTGTCATTGCAACCGATCGTTGGCAAAACTATACATTATTAAATGTTATTTAAATATTTTTGTCTCAAACATTACTTGTTGACAAATAAGGGCATAAAATATTTTTAAATAAATAATATGACTGAATATTTTATTTGTTTTCAAATTTTCCTGGAAATAATATGAATACTTTTAGATATGAGCCTAGATTGTAAAATATTATTCTTATTTTTTAAAAAAAATAAGAGCATTTTTCTTTGAAATCCTGTCATATTAAAAAAAGCTTTTCCATAAGCTTCAGAATTTACAAATCTGCGGATGAATGTATATACCAAATATTATCAAATATACTTTAAATTATCTTGTGAAAGTGATGTATTATCTCAAATATGAATCATATTCTATTTAGAAGGACCTATGTTTCTGAAATATTTCGAACATATATTTATATAAAATGCTGGAAAATATTTTCGGATACAAAGTATTCACCCATTGAAATACTGATTTTAGATTAATTAAAATGCTAAATAAACTTTTCACAAAAGATATATATAAAAAATAAAAAACTACGTGGAAAACAGGAATATTTTTCCCTGTAAAAATGACTTAATTTTTCAAATCATTTTAACTAGAGTTTTAAATATTTAGAGCCATAATACTATTCATCTTAAAACATTATTCATAGTGCTTATATGTAACACTATAATCATGTAAGTGATTTCAAATAGATATATAAATAATTAAAAGGATACTTAAGCACTTATACTCCAACATTATTATTTATTATTCATTTTCAGAGCATGTAATTCCATTCCCTCAATTTAATTCTAGACAGTCTCTAAAAGGAATCTCCATACTGAAATTAAAGGTCCTAGTTTATAATTCAATTAAATATTAATACTTAATTCGTATAGACTATTTTCTCCGGGGATATGAAAAGATGCGTTTGTTCGAAAAATAACTTTTATAGATGAAATATGCGGATATGTATTTTCAATAATAAAATTAAATGTACGATAGTGAGTTTCGATATATATCAGAATATGAAAATATTTTTGCTGATTAGTTATTAGAATATGATTATCTTGTATAGGCTCAACAAATTAAGCCCAAATTTAAAATACAAATCCTTATATGTGTTATCATTCCAAAATTCATTCTCTGAATAAACTGCACTGGAACAATTTGAGTTGGATAAAAATTATATGTCTTATAGCAGTATATAAAATGAAATTGAACTAATAAAATAAATAAATACACCTTAGCTATGAGAAGGATCAAGATTGCTTTATATCAGCAATTATTTCAAATCATTACTTCCTACATAATGCTAGTAAATGATCATGAAAAAGATTATTTTTATTATTTTACAATACAATTATTTTAGGTCAGATGAAACACATGCGGTATTTCTAATGCTAAAATATATTCAAGGCTTTTTTCCTACATAATAATGAAAGAAAAATTAATAATCATATTTCCTTCTAAAATATCAAAAATGTGAGGAAACATGATTTTTTAAAGCTATTTTCTATGATGGCAATCAATATTTTAGGGACGATTCCACAAAAGTAACAATAATAAAATCACGTACAAAAAAGTGAATATTTCAGTATATTATTTTTCATATATATAAAACAATATAGCACCATTTTCTTCAATTTAATAGTTCAAGAATTGATATTAAGGGTTTTTTTTCATTTATCTTTATCTTTTTCTTCCCTTTTAATACACTTATATGCTATTTTAAATTGCGATAAATAAGTTACCGCTGCCTCTTGATTTAAATATAAATGTATCAACATTTCAAATGAATTATTAGAAATAACTGCTAACGGCTCGGAGAAATAAAAATCGCTAAAGCAAAGGATAATGCCAATTTATTTATACTCAAAATTCTGCTACAAATTTATTAATACGAATTAACTAAAACTTACAATAAAAAAAGTAGAAAAATTGATCACCTATAAGGCAATGCAGCCAGAGGCAGAAATAATGATGCTACTCTTATTCATTCCATTAGTTAAACTAAGAGACGGTATTGACCTACTGGAAGGAGAAAAAACATAGTATGTGCCGGACTTTACTGTCGTGGCATCTAATGAACCGATAAGATCCAACAGCCGGTCTAGGTCCCCAACATTTCACTAATAAAGGCAATCCATTTATATTCCTAATTATTATAGATACTGTTTCTCAAGTTCTTTTCATTCGGTTAATAGCAAAGGTTACTTAGTATGAGTATTTGTATTAACAAGGTAAAAACATAAGAAAAAAATTAAGAAAATATATTGGGTGAAAATTATGGATTCGAAGGCATCTTTCTTCTTTGTAATATACCATCAATAAATACTAACATGGAATTATAATTGACATGATTTACCTTTTTGATTTTGTTTACAAAATATTTTTGGTACTTAATAAAAAATGAAGTCTTCAAATATTTCGCTTTTTATGAAGACATTACTTTGTCTGCGTTATAAGATGAAGATTATTTTGATATTATCATGTATTATGCTGCATTTATTTTTTATAAGTTTTAAAGATTTATTTTAAAATTTCTAAACTGGTATACAAGTAAACTATTTCTATATATAAGCCTCCGCACAACAGTTTTAAACATGTTTTTTTGAAGAATTTCGGATTACAACGAAACCGAAAAAAAGAAAAATGTACATCCTTTAAGTATATACATTATTTAGAATTTTTTTAATCTTCACAATCCAGCTAATCTTACTTTCAATTATTCTCTCTCCATTCTATTTTTTAAAAATTAATTTTGTATTGTTATAAATAAGTTTTGTTAAACACAAGGTAAAAATACTTTTATTAATCAACTTATTCGATGGAAGTTTTGTCTCTAATTCATCTGATGTCGTGCTTTAAAAAAACAATTAATAGCTATTAATCATATCTAACACTTACCATATAAAACGCATATTCCAACTGAATTTACAATAAGGAGAAGTGAATAGGAAAGACTTAATGTAAAATATTATTTAGAAATAGAAATTATATACTATTAGAGTATATTAAAATTTTAATTGCATATGCCAATTGATTTATATTTTGTTTACAAGATATAAAATTGCAGGTTATAGATGACAAGAAATTAAAATTGAGTGATACAAAATGGACATATTCATAATATGGCTTACGCTTTAAACAATTATCTGAAATATTCTATCATGTTACAATTAAGTTCATTAAAATAATTTGCAATTTATAAGAAGACAAAAATAATAACAAAAAAACTCAGTGAAAACCTGATATTAACAAGCATTCCAGACAGCTTTCTAGAAAATATTCCAGATGGGTGGAACCATCAAAAGTTTTTGTTAACTTTTATTTTTTTACAGATACAAAGAATTTTCACAAATAAAAATGCTACATATTTCCATGTTCATTGCTTTCCTTTATTTCCTCCTTCTCGCCAATTTCCTTTATTTCCTCCTTCTCCTCCTTCTCGCCAATAAATGACAGTATTTTCATTTTTAGAATGGAATCTTGAAATCCCCAGTCGGTACAATCGTCTAGTAGATTTAAATTATTTGTTTTTACTCAGATGTATTCTAAACCAATTTCAAGAATCTCTATTTATGTATGAAAATGAATTTTCGATGTTTGAAAAATGACCTTTATTAGATAAAATTATTTAGAAATTTTATCTAAATTTAAAATGTGAATGAAGCAGGTTTTGTTTAAATCTTACAGAAAAAAAAATCAAAGGATAAGACTTGATAATATTTGCTTAAGAAAATAATTGGAAATAGATAACAGAAAGCAAAATAATTTACATCAACTTTATGTTCAGAGTGAACTTCAATACAACATTTATTTTTTAAAAAATTCATGAAAAATTTTGATTATCTCTTATTTTATGGTGAAATCTAATATTTTAAATATTCCAATGAAATATTTACTTTAAAACCGTAAATTAATAAGTCTGATATATTTAAAATTTGCTTTAAATCATAAATCTGGAAATTATTCATATTTCATTGATATGATTATTTATTAAATTAGTTGATATATTGTATGATACTCTTTAAGTCGCAAATAAGATTTCAAGTAGATATAATTTTACGATGCACAAATGTTAAATTTTGATTTTTATCATTGCACAATCCCAGTATATGAACAAATATAACTTACGATGTATAAAGAAACTATTTCTTCGCGTATTTGTAATTGCAAACGTCAAATAAAGCGCATTTAGTTGCTTAGTAATCTATGTTTTATATGTCGAAGCAAAGGTATTAAGATAAATATAATCAGGATTATTTTAAATTTAAATAGCGTTGAAACAAATTGAAATTATGTGTCATTTTCTGAATATTTGTAATTCTGTAACATATAATCTATTCCTTCTTGAATCGGAACTAACGAATATCAGATATCAATTTTATATTAAATATCTTAAGGAATTGAGTTTAGCTTAGATAATATTTTAACACTAAAAAAATGCATTAAATAAGTGTTTCACTTATTTAATGCATTTAATCCATGTTTCACTTTTCCAAACTTACTCTGGTTTGATTAACATAAGAAATGTAATACAATCCGATAGAAATTTTAATAATTTTCAAACATACACGTGAAATTTTTCTATAAGCATTCATGGTTTTTCGATAAATTATAAGAAGCTTCAGAAATCTGGATGTAAGGAATTAAAGCAGTAATGGATATGGGAATCAATTGCAATTATTATTCAAAATTCAAAAAAAAATATTCCCCTATCTTACCTAAATTTTTGGTAATGATTTTCAATATTTGAATAGGACTTAGGGAAATCTTTGACTTGATAAAATTATTTTCCCTTTCATTCGAATGATTAAAAATTGAACTAAATAAGTTATATTTATAAAAATTAATTAGTCGACCCATTTTAAGCATTTTGTTTTTCATTCTCTTAGTCATAAAGAAATTTTATTGAAAAATTGGAAAAATAAATGAATTACCGTCTTTAGTTATTTTCAATAAAACATTCTTTGTGGCAATATTTTTTTTTTATTGAAATGTATTGCAGGGGAAAAAAACTAAAAAAAGTTCACATTTGTAACAGCATGTTATTCATTTCTTTCACAATACTATACAATCATTCGATTTAATTTTTTTATATAATACAATATAAAAAATTTAATTTGGAATAAGAGTGGTAGTGTTAGTCTTAGATGCTTTGCTACGGAATCATGCTGTCTGATTAGCATATCAATTTACGTCGAGCTATATAAATAAAAAAAACTGTGATGTTTAATTTCATATCTACCTTCGGCATTTATATAGACCTACTGAAGGTTGAACTTACTAAATTTGAAAAGATAGAAATGACTTCATGGGAAGATGAGATTTCAGTATTTTATGTATCATTTGAAAATATTCAGCTATTTTCAACGAACATAAATCCATTTTTTTTTCTTTTCATAAGAAATACGGCCTTCTAATAAATGAATATGGCAGAAATGTATTTCGCCTTTCAATTGGCAAAGTGCTTACAAACAAGATTCTTTAAATTAAAGAGTTGTCACCAAGATACAGGAACAGCTTAACAGCTTGATTTAACCCAAACTAATGTAAAAACTAATGTACTCGATTTTGAAACATTTTATTAATTTATGACATAATATAAAAATCGAAATGTTTCAAAAATAACCTGCCATGCGTAGATGAAAAAAAAAGTATTTAAAGAAAAACGCATTGTTAAATGGGAATACATATTTGAGTGCGTATTCATTATTGAATTTGAATTCGCTTATTTCGAACAACAAAATTTATAGAAATAGTTATTGTTTACTATCTATTTGAGTGTGTAACATAATTTGATAAAAGTAATTAATAGTTTTTCGTTAAAGTAAGAAATGATTTTTTTTAGGAATTCTTATTTTATTTATCATCACATATTTAACAAAAATACAACTCACCATCTTTTTTTTCCGAATTAGAAAGAAAGTAACAAAATAATAATATTTTAATCTCTTTTTTAAAACTCCACATCATAAAAATGAAAAAGTATGCAAACCATTAAATGTTTTAGATTCATTAGGCAAAAAGCAATTTAGGAAGATACGATTAAAATGTTAACGAAAATTCAATGTTTTGATTATGGATTCATTTTTTTATAATGTTGTTATTTTCAAATAAAAAAATAATTACATCCTCTAAATAAATGTGAAAACCATTTATGATAACTGGCAATTAAAATGAATTGATGAAAACATAATCAATGTTTAAAAAAATATGAAATGTTTGAACTCCGCGGTTTTGCCTTCTAACGATCATTAAATCAATGGCTTACCATTTACATTTTGCTAATAAAATGTTTTTTTTTGCATTTTTTAAATCTCTTTTAATGAAACTATACGCTATGTCTTAAAATCATTAAAATTTTCCCTTTTCAGGGCTTTTTTTATTTTTTTAATTTAGTGTTTGATGCTTTTATGCAACTTTTTTTAGCATTTTATATTTTATCATTAATAGGACATTAATTTACTAATACGATATTTATTTATTTCTAAAAACTGTCGAAAACGCCCCTTATAAATCATAAATTTAAAATTTTTTCTCTTTATGTAAAAAGTTATGATTTCTTTAGCGGAGAAATAAAAGCGTGGAAATATTGGGGAAGCGGAGAAAATTGGGTGAAGTAAGGAAAATAATTTTCTGTTCCCTTCCAATCTTTCCAATTAAATGCACCCAAAATATTTATAATACATTTACTGACACTTAAATTCTGAACTATTTCTTTCGTGTGCAATGTTCTAAAAATGTAAGCATGAAAGTTGATTAGAATTGTTCATAAATTGCACTTGCTTTCTATAGCATTAAAACTTTTTTTGACCTTTTTACGCTTTATAATAATGTATGCAAAAACTGAAATTCATATCTCTTGCCCTTTCTTTAAGTGAAATTTAGTTTTAAATATCATAATATATTAATATCATTCACTGAGAAAACTATAAATATTTTTGGTTTTTCATTTGAGTTATGCACCACATTTTCAGTTTGAACTACTTTCAATAACACTAGATGTTTTTCAAGGTTTTTTTAAAATTAAACTGCTTTAAAAAATTTATATTTTACAATATATATGGCAT
>JAPMOR010025214.1:0-10790 GCA_026543865.1 Argiope aurantia
GGTTTCCCTTCACAAAAATTTCAAGTAATAAATTGGTTTTCTCAAATCCAATCAAACGTAAACAAAGTCCGGTTGAATTTCTTTGATTTCTCAGAAAAATAATAGAACAGCATGAGATTTCCGAATTAATTCTTTTCGTGCAAAAGGCTGAATTCCATTCTAAAATATATCCTTATTTCTTAAAATATATTTATATAAAAATGATTAATATTTTTGAGTAGAATATTTTAATGCTTTTAATTATGCTCAGGAAATTCTATATTAAAAATTTTCTAAATATGAAAAAAAATTATTTGTGCATTTATTGAATTTTATTTCAGTTAATTAACATCTTATTTTGTAGTTGCATAGCAAATTCTATAAAACGATACCAATGAATAGAGGTCTGATGACTTGGACAACACCAAAACTTTTATAAATATTTTTTATTTCCTCAATATAGGAAGGACAATATTTAATTTCAATAATGAATATATTCTACATCTAGAAATTTATTTAAGATGTTTTTATGAAAGATTTCAAAACATTATCAAGCAAAAATAAATGGTAGCAATTGCTCAGAAATTGGTAACTACGATGAAGGAATATAAGGGTTTTAAACTACCATTGTTGTAGGGTCTATTATTATATAGGTATCATAGTTAAATATTCAACTAAACTTTATAAAATATCCTAATAAATTCGCAATTTAGTCACTGCTTCATTATAGATAATGAGATAGAATTCAAGACTTCAATGAGATGATTTGTATAATTTAAAAGTAGAAATTGCAGAAGATATATATAAAATAAATTTGGTAGTCCATATTAAAAAAAAACTAAGAAAATTTAACGATAAATAATTCTGTTTCATATCTATTATTTTAAATAGTTTATATCCATTAATTAACACTGAGTCTGTATTAAAAATTTCAATTTTCTAATTTTTATTAAATAAACTTTAGCAAAAGGTAGTTAAATTAATTAATATTATTTTTCCTAATTATGTAACTACGAAAACATAATTGGAAAATGCATTCTTGGAAAATGCATATTTCTAAATGCAAATTTTCTATGTTCCTATCCAAATCACTTATTCATTTTATTGAAAAATTCATTGATTATTTTTTTCTGTAAATATTTCATTTTCTGAAATTATACATTTCTTTTGAGAAAACGGATAACAAAAATAACTGATTTATCGCATATTTTATGCTCTATCACTTTATTGCAGAATTTAAAAAAGGACAAAAATTCTATTTCAGATTTTTTTTAAACTCTCCTACATTTATATTTTCAGTAAGGATGCTTTCTCTATATACATCCTTGGGACAAACGCTTCATAACTCATGCTTTTCCTTAGATTTATATGGCGATTCTTTTACTTTATGAAGTTTTAACAAATTTTTTTAAGATGATGTTATCTTTTCACATTAAAAATATACTTTTGAGAGTATAACTTTTCGAAAACACTGATGTAACTACTTAGAATATTTAGGCCACAACGATTTCAAAAGTTTAAAAATTATTTATTGTTTATCCTAATTACTGTCAAATAATTTTTTATTATCAATATCCAATTCATTATTATTAGAATATGAAGAGTATTATGACAGTAGATTTGTCTAAAGAAATGAAAAGTTCTTTTGTTTATTTTTCAGAATGGCAACATTCTAAGGTTCCCCCAAACTCCAAAATCATTATTGTTAAGAGAAAATCTAAAATATTTAAATAAATAAATTTATTGATAATTAAGTGAATTTATTTTATCCAGAAAGTTTAGAAAGAGAAAAAAAAATTTACTCAAGGTAGACACAAAATGGACCTTATCTATAAATCTAAATAATTTATTGAAAGTAAATGTTTAACAAGGTAACGTCTATAAAAGTCTTTCAATGGTTCTTGATTCATTCCACATCACTGAAAACGTTGACTTTGTTTTGTATATAATCCTCCAGTCGAAGATCCTAAATGAGCTTCAGTACTTTTTCATCTCATATATATGAAGAAATTAAAGTAAAAAACGGTATTCTCAAAGGAATAATTAATGCTCTCTTTCTATTACGCTTTTTAATTATTAAACTCATACAAGAATTTTTGCCCCAACAATTCGAGATATTGAGTCTTGGAAAATCATAAGAACATATGTTATGTACAGTAATGCTTAACAGACATTGGTGCAGCCGTTTTAGAACTAAACTACCTCCTCCGAACTACAGAGAAATTAATTTATAGTAATTGGTCTTATTATAAATTCCATTGCAGTATTGACAAATTGCAAAAATAAATATATATTTAGTATGATTTAAAATTATATTATAACATCCATTGAAAAACTATATGTTCATTTTATGTTCTATGTTATATCATTTTATGTTCAATATAGGTTCAGTCACAGAACTGCTAGAAGAGACGATTTGATTTGCTTTTCAATGAATGTTTCCCTGTCATATTTATTACTATTATAAAAAGGAAAGTTGAGAGTTCAATTAGTCTAATGACTAACCTTATCGTTAAGGTATTCCCTGTTTCCTTGCCTTTCACCGATGCATTTGTTATAACTATTTAGTAAGCATTTCTTCTTTTTCTATAGTTATTGAACGAAAGAATTTTTATCAAACTTATGAGTATAATAGTATTTTCATATTCTTTATTAAACAGGATGAATTTTTCAAAACATTTGTGCTTCTTGAATTAATCACAAGAAATTTCACAAATTTAACTAAACAGAAATATCTCCAATAATTCTGTAATTCATGTAATTATTATTCTTTCTCACTCTGTATTTTTATTTTTAGTTTTAACCCGAATTTTATGCTATATCATGTGACCAAGTTTTGATAATGTTTGATAGCATTTTGAAATAGTTTTCTTTGATTTTTTTTTTGCTTTAGATTTATTTTGAAAGGAAATAAACAAACTCTCTAAGTAATGTGTGTATACTTGTCCTAATTTCAGTTTTTTTAATTGAAATAAAACTCAGGAAAAATGGCCGAATTACTTTCTTGCCCATTTTAATCTGAATAGAACTCTCAAATCGGAAATTGAAAATTAATGGTAAAAATAAAAATTGTTTTTATAATTTATAGAGAGTAGAAAGTACTAAAAGGTCGTATTTTTTCGCTTTCCAATATAATTACAGTTATCATATTTTGAATTTGAAATAAAAGGAGCCATATTAGATTTCGGTGCATTAGTTGTAATATTTAATATTTTAAAAAATAAAAAAAAATTGGAAATAATTTCTTGGTTTACAAAGTAATAAAAAATTAATCATCTAAATTTGTAACACATTACAGACTATTTTTAGCGCCATTAATAATTCATATAAGAAAGGTTTTTTTTTCCAAAAATGAACATCAAAGTCAGATTTTAGAATGATCTGCCTATTTCGGCGCGGTAAAAATTTGGCAAAAAAGAGGAAACAATGTTTTAAGATAAAACAAGAAAGCATTCTTTTAAACAGTTGCGTACCATGATTATAAATTGTAAAAGGAAAAAAACATTGTAAAGCAGAAAAAATCGTATATATATATAATATAAAAGCTCTTAATATGCTAGCAGAACAATATTATTATTGATTACTACTTTATCTTTTGAAATTCCAGTTTCAGAAGAATTTTTTTTTTATTTTAGCATAAAAATAGTCACTAACTATATTTATTGAATATTGTGTTCTAAAATCTGTAGAAAACCGTCTGAAACACATTTTTGAAAGACAAGACAAAAAAAATTTAAACAAAGAGATGTTTCTTGATAATATGTTAACATAGGTCCATAAATGAACAATTTCAAAGACAACTTCATATCAGTGATGCAGTAATTAGTCATTTAATCAAGGATTTCAATCTGCAGAATTTTAAAAGTTTTACTTCAAGTATGCACTGTATGGTAAGTAACTTTATTTCCGAAATACATCTCCAAAATTATGTGACATAATACCATCTGACAGTTGATAATAGTAATTTGAAAAAAAAATGCATTACACAATTAATCAAATAGACGTGGATCAATAGTAACTAAATTAAATATATAATTGTTAATTTCTTCCTTTCAATAATTCCTTAGATCCCATATACATATATATTTACAATATCTGATTTGCTTATTTTCCCAGAATTTTCGAATCTTCTTATTGCCACAGTAAAACATTTTCGGGATTTTTTTTTCTTGTTATTATTATGTTATGCCAGTGCAGTATGTTATTTCTCTCAGAAACATCAAAAATATATTTTGATGCAGTTACTAACCAGATGTTATATAATAAATGGTACGGGCTTTCGGCTGGTCCATTCCTTTAGTGAAATATAGATAGAGAGTAAAAGAACAAAAAGTTCCATTCATCACTAGGATCGCCACATTCATTTTTAATGATTCCTAATCTCCAATATCTTATTGATTTGTCACTTCATGGTTTCTCTTACTAGAAAGAGATCCCTGGTTCTTTTTCAGATGTATAATAAATGCTTAAATAAAATAATTTTATGACTAGATGTAACTTTTGAAGCATGTTCTATTGAAGAATTTTATAGATAACGACAATTTGCTCATTATAGTCGCAAGAATAAATAAAATTTAATTAACATTGATATTTATTCACTTTCTACTAAAGAAATGTGAATCATTTCACTGAAATTATTAGAAAGGATACATGAAGAAAACTGTCAATTGAATGAAAGTCTAATTGTTGACAATCAAGTTCACTTATTTATCACTGTTCCTAACACTAAAAATATTTCTTGGTTTTGTATTCTTATTAAATTTGATCGATAAAAATTGTGAATATTTGTTTTCATGAATTAATATTTGAAAATTTATTATATGTTCTCTTATTCTGGGTCAGTTGAGCTTGGTGCTATCTGCTTATTATACATGTATCTTCTACAAAATGTAACATATGTGAAATTTTATCTGTAAATGTCATTTGGTTAATAAAGTAGCATGCATAAAGTTGTACACACATTAATAGGATAAATAAAGGATGATTTTTCTTTTCATTTGAAATTATTGTATTATATAATTGATTTTTTTTTTTGTTGATAATCAATTTAGGATTGATTTGATTTATAAAATAATGTAATATTTTTTATATAAAATTGATATAAAAATATATTCTAATCAAAAATTATTTTTATTTACGCATGAAAGGATTATTACATACATTTCATCAATAAATACTGTATTCTGTCGTTAAGGTTATACAAGTGAGATATGACTTTCACTTCTATTTTAAAAATGTATCCAAAAAAATTTGCTTTTCACACATGTATCTTATCCTTTTAAGAATTTATTTGATACATTTTTCAAATCTTGAAAATATTATTTTGATGGAAGTATAATCTTTTTTTATTAATTATTATATGCTTTCACCATTTTTAATTAATGTTTGGTTTAACATTAATAATGATAGGTATTATAATCATATTCCTCCAAATACTAATTACAAAATTATCTGATAAATTAAGTATTATTTAAATTTTAAATGCAATCACTTATAAGGTGTAAAATAAGGATTTTACTTGATTTTAAATTTTAAAAATATTTTCTTCCTATAAAGGAATATTAGGATTATTTATGCTTAAAAATTAAAAATAAATAAAAAAAGTAGTGAAACAAAAGCGAAACCTGCTATCGCAAATTTCAAGTTATCATGTGAGAACATTATACTTCCGTTATATCTACCATTATTCCTACTTTTAATTCATTCGTTTCGCGTTTATTCCCATTTTATTTGATGTTCTTCTTCGATTGATAACTTCTTATGTAAAACTCTATTCATTATTAGCCAGATAGGAAACCGGGTACATGACAGACATTCACGCCAAGTTTTAACTTTCTGATGGCGATAAGTCACCAAATGGGCAACATTCTTCATCATTTTCTAACAACACTAAAGGCGAAAAATTGATGCCTCAAAAGCGATAAATAGCCAGTTTTTTGCACTTGCATTTTGAGGCTTCAAAACTCCGAAGTCAAAACATCATCATGTTCTCACATGATAAACATATATAATAATAAGCAAAAAGATATTCAAAATCAAACAAACAAAAAATAAAATAAAATAAACAATTTTTATTTAAAATTCCATGTTGAATAAGTTCAAATGAAAATAATTTTTAAATAGGTAAAAGCAATATATCTTGAAACTAATTATGAACCTAATTTTAATACTAATCGATCATAATTTTAAAAATGGGTCTAGAGCGTAAATTCCCTAAAATTGCTTCGAAGAGCTCCAGTTTCTAACATTCTCTCACCTCTTACCTCTATTTTCTTATAATTATCAGTTTAGGAGACTAGAAACGATAATTTACAAGCAGCAAAATTAAGTTAAGAATGAAAAATGGCTCTATCAGTTTTCAAGATGCAAAAGGAGTAACAATGTTTGCTGTGGATACGCTACAATCCTGAAATCGATATACTTTAGTATAATTAATGTAGCAACATGAAACATATTGTTGTTAAACGATAAAGCGTTCAACATGATTCAAATAAATGTGAACTTAATTTATAGTCTAGACATGGATATTATCAAATTTTATTTCGAGAAATACGGGCATTCACTAAAGAAGAAAATCCTCATAGATCATTCTGTAGTTTAATAAATTCAAATAATGTAGACATTTAAAATTGTTTATAAAAAGAAAAAAAAGAACAGGAATTGAAATACTGCAATCTATATAATCCAATTATATGAACAAAAAAATATATGAATTCTTAATTCTTTAACATCCTTAATTATCCCAGTTTCTATATTTAGGGGAAGAGCATTTACTTCCAATGGCAAAAATGTTTTAATGAATAAAGGAATAATGCCTATTTTTGTTTCAGTCCATTAATATGATACTGAAAAATTAAGAAATCTACTTCTCACATAGTCATTTGATTATATTAATCATATTTAGAATGATATTCTTCACATAAATAATTTAAACTAAAAATGTTTTAATGTGATTAAATCGAGAATAATGCTATTTTAAACAATTTCAAATTCTGGATATTGTGGTCTGAAAAATGCTCTAAGGAATCGTTTGCAAATGGAAATGTCTCAAATGCTATAGGATGATTTTTTTTTCCACAATTGAAATTCTATTACTACTTCTGAAGGATATAATATACAAAAATAATACTTAACATATATTTAATGTATCTTATATTTTAATTATTTTATACAGCAGTTTACTGAACAACTCATGTATTTCTCCAAGTTATTTTTAAATTGTATTATTTTAAATTCATCTTTAATAGAATAAAAAAAAACATTAAAAATTTGATAGTTAGTTAATATATTTATGGAAAATATGATTTATATATTTACTTCTGAGTAAACTGGAAAAAGCATGTACACTTTTTTTCTGAGTGTTAAGGATAAAAGCGTCTTATAATGCCTTCAAGTAAGTATACGTGCCATATAAGAGTAGGCAAATTAACTATATATTACAATATAATACTAGACAACTTAATTATAACTTAGTACACTTTCATTGATAAAATCTTATCTAATCTGGGTTTTGTGAAACCAATTAGATAAGCAAAAACTTTAAATTTTACACGTATTAAAACTTAAATGTAGGTGGAGTAAATACACTTAAGATTATGAATAAAATTATCTCGAATTAAGATAAAAATTAGATCATGAACAGAATTTATTATGTTGACATTGTAAAAATATATTTATGATACGGAAAATTACAGTACAAATCTTTCAAAGATATAAGCATCAAAGCGTTTTTTTTTTCTCTTTACTGAAAAACATTCATGAGCTAATTTTTACATATAACAATCACCTTTGACAAAAAGGCTCGTGATTAACAATCAAACAGAATTCAAAGGATTGGTATTATCTTAAAATCTGTCTATAGATTGGTTCAAGCGACTTTTCCTCTTTGTAGAACCACATTATTGTAATTTTGCTCATAATACTCACAGAAACCATCTGTGTTAATCATGAGGCACCTGAAAAATCCAAACATACAATAATTACGAAACTTGAGAAAATTTTATATTGAATTTCTATATGCTATAATCAGAAAATACTAACTACTATTATAAATATCTCATATATCAATTATATTAACTGTCTTATGTTCTAGGGTTCATCTTTTTATTGTATAATATAAAACTCATTTTAAACTGTTTAAAATTGTCAGCAAATTATAAAAAACATAACCAAAGGATATTTTTTAATTCAGACATTTAACATTTTAAAAACATTTAACTTAATTTTTAAATGGTATTTTAGAGATATAGCAACCAGTTATAGCTGCATAATTGCTTCCCATGACACAATTAAGGAAAGAAAAGAATATGTGTGATATGTAATTATTTATAAAATATCGAATGTTCGAAGCCTGTATGAATTTTTCAATTATTTCATTTATTGAAACCGAAATCAGGTACATTTTAATGTTTTAATAAGAAAATAGGAAAAATTTGGTCTATATATAATTAGTATTTGAAAAGTATTTTTGCGATTTTAGTATTTGCGACCTCATATATTTATGATAAAAATAAAATGTGATAAATTTTGAAAACCATATTTCTTTTTTCTTTTTTAATAATAATAAATAAATCTAATGAAACCCAGTTTGGCATAGAATCAACATTATTTAAATAAATTAATAGTAATTGATATCAAAATGCTTCCTGGTTTTCTTGATATTTATCCTTTATATAAACATATGATTATTTCAGTGAAAATACACAGCTTTTATAACTCTTATAGGAATATGCATGGCGATTTTTTCTTTGCCTAACAAATGCTATAAAATTTGAGCAATACGAGATCCTTTATTTGATAATAAAACTTGTTTTATATATAAGATTCCTCCAGCACAAGCGCTCGATAAGTTAAAACTTTTCTTGATAACAGTATAAAATACAAATTTAAGAATTTTATTATTGGCAAAATACTAAATATATGATATGTTATAAAACTTATCCCGCTAAAGGAAATATTGATTCATCTCTCGGAGGCATTTATAAGAATAAGAAAGATTAAAATTTATAACGTTTTGATATAAATTTGATGGCTGTTTTATTATAAAAGACGGAAAGGAAAAGAATAAAAAAATTAATAACGGTTTATACCCAGTATCCTTCCTTTAACATATGAATAATATGTTCCTACGATAAAAATATTATCAATACAAATTCGAAATGAAAAACTATTATATCTGTACTTTAAAATTAAAAACTACAAAACAAATTTTAAAGTACACATTTCCATTGACTAAGTACCATTTGTTTTCCATCCGTATCACTCTGAGTTATATAAATAAGCTCAGAAATATGTGAGGTTTCTTAGTTTGATTTATTTTATTTACATGAATACTCTTTGAGTTAAACAAACGAATTTCTTTTATCTGATAATAGCATTGTTTTAAATGTGTGATTCTTGTGGTACTTGAATGGGATCATGTATGAAAATATATCAAGTGCAAAGAATTTGAATATTTCATCAAAGACAAATTACTAGATGTATTTTTTATTACAAAACCCCTCCTGTTTAGAGAATCACTAAACAATCACTGTACATTATTTTATAAAAAAATGGTAAAGCTAAATGGCTTTATCGTGAAAAGCAAATGGAAAAGCAATGAAAAACTTTTATATCTAGATTGTGTTTTCTAATTTCTATTTCTATTAATAATAAAAATGAATATATGTGTCTACGCACGCTTTTGAGTGTGTGTTGCGTGTGTATTTTCGCATATGTATGTGTGTATACATACGTGTATGAGTGCCTATGCGTACGCTTGTGTATGTCTCTGTGAGCGTGCGTTTGTGATGACACTCTATAGGCCAGACCTCTTGATCTAAAGCTACAAAAGTTACCCATTTGCCGACGGTTACGTTTATTTTTGCCCCCGATTAAACGTTTCGTTCTAAGCCTATTTCTTGATTTCTTTATACCTCCTTTCCTCTGACTCATTATACAAATAATCTCCAGAATATTTGTAATAATATTTTACTTAACTACACCATTTGTCTAGTAAATGCAGCTGTACAAAAACATTCAATGAAATAGTCTGAAATTCGTATGTGAGTAAAGAGAATTATTAAAATAAAGCGAATTTTGCAGCTACAAATCAAACTGTCTATAGATCAGATCTCTGGATCTACGGCTACAAAATTTACTCATTTGGCGACGGATAAGTTTATTTTTGCCCTCGATTCAACTTTTTGTTTGAAGCCAATTTCTTGATTTCTTTCCAAGCAGCAAAAGACCATTGGCCAAACTTCGCCCCACAGAACGCGTGAGGTTGGGGCGAGATCGTCCCGAACGTGTTCATATCCCCCGGCAAGACACCGCGCGATGATCGTCCCGGCGTGTTTCCGACAATTTAGCCGATGTTTTTCCGAAGTGTAAATATCACGGGCGACTTTATACCAAGCATTTTGAATTGTGTTTTATGAATGGGCAACCCAATACCAATCATTTCCCCATGTGTTTTATCAATGGGCGACCCAATACCAATCATTAGGGATTTATTTCTGAGCACTCTCCGGCTTCAAATTTAAATATTAATTAATTGGTTATTCAGTTTTCTTAAACTCTATAAATTAGTATCATAATATTTAAAACTATAATACTTTCAAAATTTTGTCAAACGACTGAATATACGAAACATTTTGAGTAGTTTACTTTTCTTTTTTACCTATGAATAATTTTTTTTGCTATTTATTTTTATAAATTTAAAATTCCATAAAGTACTTGCTTTTGATAGAATGACATTTTTCATGATTTTAACTTTTCTTCAATTTTTTAACTATTATTAGAGCATATATTTTACCACAATCTTACCCTAT
>JAPMOR010025237.1:3952-39042 GCA_026543865.1 Argiope aurantia
AGTTAAAAGTCATTCATTCGTATATAAAACGTTGATGAAAAAATTGTAAGTTTAAATAAAAAGCAACATGCTGGCAAAAATCCAATTTTAAATTGGGAAATTCTTGACAAAACTTATCCACTGTTCCAATAGGTATGTGAGATTAGTGAGTGTAGAATCAACAATTTTTCAGGACTTTTAATATACTTTAAAATGGTCGAGAAGAAATCAGTAACCTAGCTAACAAATGTTTTCACATCAAATGAAACTGTACTGTACATATTGATTACATATTTGAAGACAGCAATCAATAATTTTACACAAAAATACTTACTACATTATGTGAGTGACTTTAAAGAAAACGATTTTTAGAAAAAAATAAATCATGATTTCTTCCCATGGACAATTTTCTAGTCAATAGTTCATTGCCTGGCGAGACGTTTTTCCCCAAGAGCAAGACACTTTTCGCAGAACAGCAACGCAATTTCTTTTATATCATTCTTTGTAATTTTTATCTATTTTCCAAGATCAAATCTAATTTTGAAAAACTATATTTGAGACTGTACATACAATGAAAGCAAAATCAGTGATGTCTCTTAGTAAGAGCTCTTAGAAATGGCCTGAAGCTCTTCTTTGAAAAGAGGAAAATTCTTCAAGAGCGGTATAATCATCTATGATGAAAGTAATGTGTGGGTTAAGTAAAAATAACATATCAAGAAGCACCAATATGATTACTATTTATTATCAAGAATTGCATCCACATGTGATCATCTATATGTAGCCATTATAAAAGTCATTAAGTCTCTACTAATAATAATGGAGAATGAATGAGTTTTTACAAGTTCGACCATTTGATACCAGATTTGGTACAAATATGTATTGAAGAATAGAAATTTGCATCTAGGAGAGATTTTTTTGGAAATTTCGAATAGAAATTTTTAATTAGTTAATAACTAAGCAAGATTTTGTTGCATGCCATCGTAACTTAATAAATTATTATATTACAAGTCCTTTATACATCATTTTAAAATTAGGTCTGAGGTCTGTCGCACATTCAATACGCTGTTGTGTGCCAAACAGCCTCCCATTGTTGGGGTACGGAAGAAGTAGAGTAGGGTCCTAGCTCGGCCAAGGTCACAGTCATTTGACCGTGTTTCATTATTATAGTTTGTCTCTTGTTGTTTCCAATTGGAATGTTAATGTAACTAAACTAAACTCTTATATCCAGGCTCCTTTAATTTAAACAAATCAATAAAAAGCTAAAAAAAATTTTAGAGGAAGGAGAAAATTGTATGTTTGGAAGTTTCGCATGGCTTTACTGTGCTTTTTTCTTCTTTTATCTTAAAAAAAGGAGAAAATTAAAAGCAAAACATCTATTCAACAATGTATATGCATACTGTTATTAATGGAAATTCAGTACTTCAAATTAGAAATGCTTTATTTTTCTCTCCTCAGGTCAGCAGTAGCAGTATACAAAATAAAAAATATTAAATAGTAAATTTAAGAGATATTAAGTGGCATTGCATGGTAAAAAGCTTGATTGCTTAAATGTTTAATATTATCAAATGAGTCATATAAAATTGTATAACGGATGCATTTAGTAGATCAAAAATTAACATATTTTTGAAAAGAGTTGTAAAATTGTATTAGTCAATTTTGCAAAGTTGTATCTTTTACTATACCAAAGAAACTGTTGCATTATGAATGAAATTTATTGCTTTCCTAATTCTACAATAGAAATAAAATAGTAAAGCCATGTTTCAAATGATCTTAAAATTTAAACACACACACACACATATGTGTATTTGTGTGTGTGTGTGTGTGTGTGTGTGTGTGTGTGTGTGTGTGTGTGTGTGTGTGTGTGTGTGTGTGTGTGTGTGTGTGTGTGTGTGTGTGTGTGTGTTTGGTTTATTTGGACAGGTTTAGTTTGAATTAACGTTCTATTTTAAAGCAACGCAAGGGCTATTTTTGGGACGGACCTCGCAGTTTGGAACCACTATCACATAACGAGAAGGATACCTGATCTGGCACCTCCCCCCTCTCTCTCTAAACTTCCACGCCACAACAGCGGGAGGATGTTTGGCCTTCACAGATTTCGCGTACACCAGGCCCGCTGCATGAGGGTTCTTAAGTGGATCGGGTCTCTAACCCGAAACCCTCCGACTCCGAAGCCAAGACCTGACAACCAGGCCACCACGGCCTTTTCAATCACTTGAAAATGCATTTTTGCATTTGATGCCCATTTATTTTCTATATTCTGTAAATGCCACTTTCTTAAACCAGTAAAATACCATTTATATACCAGAAAAATACCATTTAATTATCATTCTTCATTTAAATGAAGCAATACTGAAATCAGAATGAAGCATAATTTGCGATTATATACAGAATCTCATAATGTACTAATCTCCCTCTCATTTAGTTACCGTATCACAAATCAAATGGCAGCTTTATCAAACCTTTTATTGCATGCATCTGCAATGGATAGCTATTCTCTCCATCAAAGTAATGGCATGTAAGCATTTATTATTATTCGTTGATATTATAAAAGCACTGATGCAACAAAAGCGATTGAAAGCTTTGAAGTTTACTGTTATTAAACTGACATGGAATCAATTCTACTGCTGCAACATTTGTGGTCGTTTCAGTTCAACATCATTAATTTGACAAGCCAAGCATATAATATTTGTATTCCCTGTGTTTAAGCCAACAGTCTGGTTTCGTTTTGTATACTATGGAGTAGACAATTTATCTGCGATGGATAGACCCAAAATTTAATGAGTTATTTGCATTTACTCGAATAATCCCCTAGCATGATGACTGCACTAAGTGTATAAAATAATGGTATTGCGTGATTAAATATAGTGGAAAATATAAAACAGGAAGCAATCTAGTTATATTTAATAGAACAAAAATGTTGCTTATGATAATCACACTATTTTGATTAAAAACTAATTAGGTTGAAATTTTAGTAAATACATTTAATTGTATATTCGTGTAGTGAAAAAAAAGAGAGATTTTTTTTCTAAGTATTTGAAAATCGTTTTCATGTTTCAAATGTTTAGCATTATTGTCCAAGTCCAGGATGTGAATAAAAATTGCTGATGAATATTTTAACCTTCTGTAACCATAGCGCATATTTGACCGTAATTTTAATCGACACGTATATAAAATAAATAATGTCAGTCTGAATGGTTGTAAGAAACTGATTTCTAATTTTCTTTGAAGGCAAGTCATCAAAGAATGATATTGTTGCGAAATTTTCTTTACCGGGGTTCGTTTGGATAGTGGAAGTGATATGGTGTGTAGAACGCTCAATTAACAGGCAGAAGTAGAATAAAAACAACGACGTTTATTTACACGAAGACACACAGGACAGCACAAAGCGACAACTATATACAGCACAGAAGACGTTTATCTTCACCCGAGACGTGTAGCATAGAACAGCATACAACCAGAATCTACTGCAGACAGTAGCGCACAGCTCAGTTCAGCACGAGCTTGACTCCGTCGCTGCTCACCGTCGCTTACGACTCCTCCGCTCCGTCTTCGGACTTCTCCGACTCTGCTCGGAATACTGACTTCGTCCTCTCTCTACTCGGACTTGACTCTCTGGCAGCCGCAGCCCCTTTTATAGGTCTCAGGAGGCGGGGCTAGAAGCCTCTCAACCAATCAGGAACGTTCGAGGCGTATCTCGGTTCCTACTGGACGGATCGGGAAAATTCTCGAAGTTTCGGGTATTATCTATTTTGGCGCCAAAGTCGCCAAATTCGTCGCCAAGTCGCCAAATGGTCGCCAAGTTTGTCGCCAATCTCTGGGACCTCCGACGCGCTAGTCCCATCCAGATGACTGTAAAATTTTCTTTCTATTGATGGAATAAACTATGCTGGGAAGCCGAATTGCAGGTTTGTAACAATATAATATATGAAATTAATAAAGTTGCAGCTCGATAGGATGGCGTTATGGTATGTCTCAGCAGCTCTAAGTGTGAAAAAAAATATTTGCCTCTAATAATATAGATTTTTATATTTTAAAGTTTGAACAGTTTACTCAAAGAACGCGTTTTCATTTTATTGTTTTAAATAATGGTCCTGGCTTCCATTATTTTTATTGCGTGCAAAAAGAAAATATATGATTCTTTAGAATCAGGCCTGGAGTTTCAAAAATAGTGCAAACTCACTTAAGTTAATAATTTATAAAAAGGTTTTTCTATTATTTTTGAGTTTTTTTAGCATTGAAATACTGAAGTAATAATCTTTTTAATTAAAACATTTCAGCTACGTACTTGCAAAGAAGGAAGGGGATAGATAGGAGGACAGAAGATGGGAAATGCTAAAACAAGAATCGGCTATTTATTATAATCGAACCATAATGAATCTGTAACACCTAAATTGTTTATTACAATAGCAGGCATCGTAAATAACTAGAAATAACATTGAAAAAGATTTTGTATTTAAATTTTAACAGACAAATCAAATTGACTAGTGAGTTTGTTAGATTTGTAGGAAGCAAAGGACTTCAACAGGATAATAACGATTTAAATGTGTACAACTGACTAAGACTCTAAAAAAGAACAACGATTTATTTACAAGAATTACAGAACAAGACAAACTGGAACGGAAGTCGGTTCAAGTAAAAAAAATATGTAAAGCCGTGCGACCAGTTGGCAAAGATATGACACCTCGGCATTTTTTTAAAGAACCGAACGACGAGTAACAGCGTGATTATATTTCAGACTCATCAAACGCCATAGAACGGAACAAAAAGCGAATTTATAAATTTATACAATGAATCTGCATTACATAATTTTATTTACCTTAAACCTTGGCGTGTTGCATATTCGTTCCAGACTATTGTGATTATTTAGCTTCAACTAGGAAGCAAACATACTTTTTGTACATTTTTCTCGAATAAAAAATGTAATATATTTATGCTGTAGAAAAATTTTTTTAGTTAAAAGCAGCTTCTATCTAATATAGAGTATCAGTCTAGTCTTTTGGCTTACATATAACGTAAAGTAAAGGAAGCTTTTCGGGTAGAATATATTTCTTTAGCGATCAGGTGGTAGGATTCAGTTTTCTCCAGAAGAAAAATTAAATTTTATAAGTCTTTTTATTATAGAAATTATAGAATTTTATAAGTAGCCTTTTGATATTCTTTGTACTTGCATTGCGTGATTCTTCAGCTATAGAGCAAAGATTTCAGAATCTGCACAATTTTAGAAGCTTGCTGCCTGATGATTTTATTTAGTCTATCTCTCAGTGGAACAGGATATTTTATTTAGTTTAGAGAAATAACTCTTATCTTCTTTTAATGTAATCATTTTATTTTAAAAGTACATTTAAAAGCATAATAAATAGATACTCCAAACATCATAAAAGGGCGAAAAAAAATAGAGTTACAAAATTTGGACGAGTAACGTTGATAATTTGCTCATACTTTGATGAATATCTATAATTGTGACTACACATGAAAACTATGTAATTCTTTATGTACTAAAAAGTGACATTTATGCCTTTATTGCCTGACATTGGTTTACAATATTTATAAAATATTGGTCGTTTGTGTGAATTTAGAGCTTTAACTAAATCCAATCTTCATTTTTTTAGATTAATCACTGGTATACGATTAATACATAAGAGTTAGAAAATTGACTATGCATTTTACACGCCTTATTTATAACCGATTGAAACCAGAATTTGATATATATTTGCAATTTAATCACAAGATTACATACACAAATCACACATCAAATTTAATTTATTTAAGTCACTGCGTTTATGAATTATTGCATTCTGAATTACAGACCAAAAACGGTTCTACCTCTTAAAGGATATCGTTGAAAATGTATAATAATTATTAATGATTTAGACGCTTAACATATACAATAAATTTTACTTATCTAGCTTTTTTAGGTGTTATAGTTATCGTGTTCACTTATACTCGGACAGCTGAATACCCTTGCAATAGATTTCGATCGAAATTTGACAAAAAATTACAAATTTAGTGTAAAATGCATGTGATAAATTTCATCCGTATAAAGAGGTTTTAATTTATAGTGGTGACAGAAGACAGACATATTTCTGGAAATATGTTTTTCTCACTTAGGACGGTTAAAAACTTGGAAGATCAGCAAAATTCGAGTTTGAATTTTTAGAGGTAAGATTTTCTCTTTGCTTAATATGTAAGAGAATCAGTAAAATCACAAATAGACTGCTCCGACTTCGTCCTAAGGCACACGGAAAACACTGAATGACCGGACCATCGTCCAGTAGCACTGAAGGCAACTATAGTTGAGTTCTAAGGACCATCACCGCTCTTGGTAGGACCCTTTTCGAGAGAAGTACGTCCTCTCACGGATAGAAGGTAGCCAAGCACCACTTGTTGCTGTACTTTTTGAATACATGCCATGGTACCGTCTGGTAAATAAATTTGAGAAAAAAATTGATTCCATATTTCAATGAATAAACTAAAGACTAAGACCTATATTTATCAACTAGCAAATTCACATACCTTCGAGCTCTGAAGTTAGAAAATAACGAGACGTCAAACTTAAAAGTGTGATTTACTAACATATGCAGATGGTTTAACATTAAATCGTTAAAGTGGAACAGATTGAAATAAATTCTAATTCAATCATTCAAAGTCGGTTATTATTTTATAATAAGTTATAAAATAATGATTTATTCAGCAAATAAAAGAAGTGAAAAAAAGGCGATAAGCTAAGAAATTTTTTTTTTAAATCTCACTCCTTTGATTTATTGTACTCGATACACGGCTTCAGTGTTGAACAGCGATCATTATCTTCGAGTAAAAACAAGCGGGGCTTTGAGAAACCAGGTGTCATTTTTCTCTGTTTATCGAGCAGCATTCTTCATACGAAAGATTAAATGTTCCATTTCATAATTGGAAAACCTGCACCATCGCAACATTAAGAACTACAATAAATAATTCGTCATCAGTTGCTGGATTAAAAACAGTGAATCAAAATTTCTGTAATTTCCCAATGCAAAAAGTTTTTAACCTCAATAAGTAACCTCTGGAATACTGCATGAGAATGAGACGGAATTAAGGCTAGCAGCTCGTAAAATGGGTAAAGGCCAAAAGTAGTAATAACTGTTTAAGATAGCAGAAACTCACAGTTCTGCTAATTATTTCCGATGTTATGACTAGTCATTCAGTTTACTAATCATTCAATGAAGAAACCAAAAAAGAATGGTTCTAGTCAAATAACTTGAACATATTTTCAGTTTGAAGGCTAAAGCAATAAAATAATGTATTGCATCTTTAGGAAAATTTTGAATATACACAGCTTTTATTACAAACAATTGTCTTAACAAAAATGTAAATGCCAAAAAGAATGATAAAAAATATATGATAGAAATGATATATTTGATGTAATGGTATAAATAAATAAATGTAAATGATTGTAAGGAAAAAATAACATTAACCTAAAGTCTGATAAAGTTACGATCTGACCTTTGTCGAATTTAATCCCTTTGTTTTCTTGGAATTTTTTAATTACCAACATATTGCGCAAGTAACAGACATTATTCTAAAAATCAAGATTATTCTGCTCTTGACTTTCTCGAAATAGGCGGACAACTAGCCTTTTCTTTTACGGATTTACACTTTTTTTCGTAAATATCACATGCCTGATTACATCTGTATTGTTCATATACTTTATGAGATATCTTGTTTACAATTACACGAATAGAACACATACAGATTCTCATTTGACAAGTGTGGTTTGTTTGAAATAAATATACAATTTTACTGAGAAAATTCGTATCGAATTTTAAAGAACTAACTGGGTAGGTTTTGAATTATCGTGTTTATATACACACAGATTAACTTGAAGACAGGAACCTTATCTCATACTCATTTTCCTGTAATCAATTAGTGATGCAGACGCAGGATTTAGTATTTACGGAAATAAATTTTTTGGACTGGAAAAGGCCTAAATGGATATTTATTTGGTTGAATTTTTCGATGAAAGCAGTGCTTTTTCTATCTCTATTAATAATAAAAAGAATGTGTGTGTGTATTGGTGCTTTCCATGGTAGAGAGTTTTACCCGCAGGTACTAAATATTGTTACGAAATTTCTTTACCGGGGTTCGTTTGGATAGTGAAGTGGTATGGTGTAAAAAAAAAACGCTCAATCAGCAGACGGTAGTAGAAAATAAAACAACGACGTTTATTTACACGAAGACACACAGGACAGCACAAAAGCGACAACTATATACAGCACTGAAGACGATTATCTTCACCCGAGACGTGTAGCATACAACAGCATACACAGCAGCATACAACCAGAATCTACTGCAGACAGTAGCGCACAGCTCAGTTCAGCACGAGCTTGACTCGGTCGCTTCCGACTACTCCGTCTTCTACTTCTCCGACTCTGACTCGGATTACTGACTTGACTTCTCTGGCAGCTGCAGCCCCTTTTATAGGTCTCAGGAGGCGGGGCTAGAAGCCTCTCAACCAATCAGGAACGTTCTATGCGTATCTCGGTTCCTACTGGGCGGATCGGGAAAATTCTCGAAGTTTCGGGTATAATCCATTTTGGCGCCAAAGTCGCCAAATTGGTCGCCAAGTCGCCAAGTTTGTCGCAAGCTCCGGGACCCCCGACACGACGCCCAGACTCTGTCCCATAGAGATGACTGTAAAACATTCTTTCCAATGATGGAACCAACTATGCTGGGAAGCAGCATTACGGATTCGTACCAATATGAACCTTGGAGAATGGGACTGTATACCTTGTAACGATTTTGTTTCGAATTTTAATTAGAATTTAATTCATAAATGTGAATTTTGAGGGTTCTTTCTGAAATAGCTTTAAAAAAAATACATTTTTACAAAAACTATTTTTACGACGTTGCAAAATTCAAAAACTAATCCTTACAATATCAATTTAATAGTGATACAAAATTCTTCTGATTTTTCTAATTTTTTTTTAATTGTTTTTCTTCATAATTTCTGACAATAGATTACATTATTCCTCAAAAATTCAAAACATTTTTCAATGCTTCATGAAATATTCATTCACAGGATTTTCTTCCATTGTTGGTTTAGTTAGGAAGGAAAACTTGGGATTCTATTTAATGTTTGTGTTGTTTACAAAAAAAAATAAAAAGAGTACTTACAAATACCGTGAAAGTTGTGAAAGAGATGAAAAGAACAATTTCATTTTCAATAGTGTATAATGATATGAACTGCTGTCCATTAGGAAAGTCCATGTGTACAAAGAACAGAACCATGTAAGATTATTAAAATAACACGGTTTCAATGTCAGGCAATTTGCAGAATCTTGAATATGAAATTACGTCTAAAAGATTTAACTAAAATTAAACATTACCAATATTCCCTCAAAACCATCTAGTCACCAAAGGCAGTTAGTGGTTCTTATATAAAAAAGCAAAAAGGAATTTTTATTTTCATTTAACTTGATTTATTTCATGTTAGTAAAGATGGAATATTACAATCGGCGTTTCTCTCATTTCTTGTTACGCTAGAGTTCTGTGTAACATATATGTGTTCTAGATCATAAAATGCTATTTTAATGCTTTTGAAATTCTATAATAATAATTAATTTAATTTAACAAAACTCTGATTCTACACAAATGTTACCATGTACTAATAAATATGGGAAAAAATTAGTAATCATAATAATGAATTATAAATTAAAAATTGCCAAATAAACTAGTGAAAAGGCTCTCCTCTTCAATTCTCCGGGTAAGATAATCCACGTCCCCCCCCCCTTTTTGTTTAGTTTTTTTATAAAAGAAGTATAGAAGGATCGTGAAAAACTCCAACTCGAATCCCCACATTTCAGGCCACCCTGAGCCTACAAAACGCTTTTATCATTAGTCTGTCTATCTGTCTGTGAACACGATAACTCAAAAATGCTTCGAGCTAGAGGGATGAAGTTTAGTATTCGGACTTCTATTTCTATCATATTGTGAACGTAATCCATTCAATGGAAATCAGTTCTCTCTAACGGTTCAATTACAAGTGAACTCGATAACACCAAAACGTTATTGTTTAGGTAGATAAAATTCAGCATATAGATTTAGTATCTAAAACACAGATTCCTGTCAGATTTCGAATAAAATGTGTGACCGTCTGCCGGTCCGTACTTTCGCATGCATGTTAACTCATAAATGCAATAACTTAAATTATTGAAATGATTACAACTGTAATCAAATTTTGGTGTTAATCGCTTCGCCAAAAGACGGTCAAAATACATATTGTCACAATAGATTCAATGAAAATGGCATATTCATGCCAAAGATCTGTATTTCGTAACTATCGTTCACCAATGCCATGCAAGAGTTTAGTCAGAGGAAAGAGATAACATCTTTTTTGGAGTCTATATGAGAAAGATTCAGAGAAAATACTCCCACCAGTTTTGCAATTTCTTGACAGAGTTGAAAGTTTGTATTATTCTGATTTTCGAGAAAAGCACCCCCACTGGTATTGATTTTTATGTCTTTATGAATAAATCGGGATAAAGTATTGTGATGAGGAAATCAAAGGTGATGGCAGTTCTCAAGTGCACTTGCCTTCTCCTTTTCGAATTCCGTACGTATTGACGCAGTATAGCACTTTATGTGTTTCTTCGTAGAGAAAAAAAAACACGAGTGTGCATTTTAGATTTTTTTTTTTTTGAATATGCATTTTAGATGCCACTTTTATTCTTTTTGAATATTCATTTTAATCTGCCTTTTCTTTTCTTGAATGTAGATTTTAGGGGTCATTACGATTCAAAATTTGATGCATATCAACACTGATGCTCTGCAATTTTGGCTAGATTTGGTCCAAAACTTGCAAAACTTTCCTTTGATCTAAAACTTTCTAAAGTTATTTTAATCAAACTGTTAATGATAAAATTATGAACCGAATTCATATAGGTCCAGGCGTTGATCAGATTCACATTATGCAGAAAGATAAAAGATCTCCCTTCAATTTTTATAGAAATTTAGAGTTAAATTCTTAATGTCCAAATTTCATTTCAATAGCTCAATACTTTTGAATTATTGTAATCACACGTAGACAGACATACGAAATCCGAAAAATGTGTTTTTGTGTTTGGGGAGAATAGAAACACGGAAATTCGGCAACACTTCGAATCCAAATTTTTTAACTCTTACAATAAATACTTTACCTTTGTATGCTTAGTACATAAGAAAGTTTTTAAAAGTATCAAAATAAAAGCCATATATTTTTACCTCAATAAAAAAATGCGTTTCAGAAACTATATTTATTACATGTGTTTGATTCAGAAAGGCTTGAACCCGAATAAAAGAAAAATCTGACTTCGAGATTTAATGAACTTCGATCCTAATCGAATTTATTCGATTTCCTTGCATCTTCTGTCCATCCAATTATTTCCTTCATATTCCAAAGACGAATGTAATAAACATGACTTAAAAAATCCTAATTGCTCTCCTTTCGAACTTTCCGTATAAGAAATTGTACTCATAATAATAAACAAATAACATTCATGATACGAGCAAAACGTCATCAAATCTCGGCATCAAACTGCTCATCAATTCACTATTTTCTGCATTAAATAATTCATTTATGGAAATAAATTAATAAAACTCGATTAATTAGACTACAAAATGTTGTCTATGCTTAAAAAAAATTTTTTTATCTTCTTTGTTATCCAAACGAGCAGGGGGTGTTCAGTTAGTCGTCGAAATAAAAGAAAAAAGAGTGTCAGCAGGTTTAAGATTAAAAAAAATGGCATTCTCTTTTTCTACAGAATTCTTTTGAGATGTTGAAATTCACTTTGAAGTAGAAAGTTTAACTATTTGAAGTATCTGGAGAATCGATACAAACCCTTAAAACAGTTTTCGATCTAAATTGTATTTTGACACCCAAAGGTGCTTCTTTTCTGCTGGTCAATGGATCCATTTGAAAGAAAATATACTGCAATTCTACTCTATTTTTAAATTAAAGGACATAACATTGTCTTTATTCAATTTGGTGAAAACATGACATTCATTATTTACGAGTAAAGTAGCTTATTTATTATTGTAAATACCACTAAGTCAGTTACCTTACCTTATTACTTATTAAATCTTTAAAAATCAAAATTTTTAAGTCCTTTTTATTTAGTTATATTTTTGAAATATTTTTTGCTGCTTTCCTGATGTTCTATAAATTCAATTCATGCAGCTTGACCAAACAAAGGCGATTACTTTACTAAATCCATTCAAAGCAAATAGCGGCATATTTAAGGGCTAAGGAACCAATAATGTCTACATAAATTTATGGCAAAATTCAGTAGCGTTATAAAAAAATTTCAAAACGAAAACAAGTAATAATAAATTAATGAGAAACTAAAAATCACAATTTCAAATCTATTAGAATATTAAATCTCTTTAATTTTTACCTGTAGGCGATTATGTTTATCAAATACTGTACTGTATCGGAGTTCCTCCATTTTTGCCTTATCATGCGTGGTTTATTGGAATATCTATTGTGGAAAATTGAAGTTTGAATGCCATTACGAAGACTTCATCAACCATATTAATAGCCAAGGGAATAAATAAGGCCTTCCTGTAAGAGTTGCATCCCATTTTCAGATTGGAATTTATTCAACTCAATAGCATAATTTTGTCTACAAGAAAAGCGAAAAACAAGTCACTGGAACTGGGACTTCTAGTCCTCTATTCGTAATGTTCCCAAAATACAAGATTTATACAAGATATTTCTAAAATGTGTATGTGGCGTGAGTGTATTATTTTGAAACTCTAAGGAAATAGATTGCCTGCATTGTGTGTGTGTGTGTGTGTGTGTGTTTGTGTGTGTGTGTGTGTGTGTGTGTGTGTGTGTGTGTGTGTGTGTGTGTGTGTGTGTGTGTGTGTGTGTGTGTGTGGGTGTGTGTGTGTGTGTGTGTGTGTGTGTGTGTGTGTGTGTGTGTGTGTGTGTGTGTGTGTGTGTGTGTGTGTGTGTGTGTGTGTGTGTGTGTGTGTGTGTGTGTGTGTGTGTGAAATAAAGGAGCGAAATTGAAAATCTAGCTGACATCACCGTTTGTCGTTTCTGCAATTTTAAGATTATGCAAAATAATTTAGTATATAAAAAACGTCATAAATTTTGCAAATAGAAAAAAATTGTGATATTAAATTAATAGTATCTATATATATATGTGTGTGTGTGTGTCCCAGATTTATAAAAACATTGGGGAATAATGTCTATTGAGTTTCAATGAAACGCATGCATTGAGGAAGTAAAAACTTGCGATTTTTAAAAATTGCAATTCATTAAAGATCAAAATTTACAGTTAAATCTGGCAAAATTAACAAGAAACATTGCTGAGAATATAATAAAAACCCTTTTCACAAAAGCTTAAAGAGTTTAGTCAGACGAGAGAACAAATCTTGGTCTTTTGTCTCTTATTTGAAACATCCTTATGGAACGGCTACGAGATATCAAGAGCTTTGTCACAGTTACGCATCAAGACTTTCACAGTCAACAATTTTGGTATACTCTTTCACATTGCCTTCTGGGTGAGGGGAAACAATTACATTAACAATTACAAAAAAAATGTGTGATGCAGACCAATCCTGTATATACTAGCGCTTTTCTTGTGAAAAATGAGTTATATCCTTGTTATAAAGAAATTAAGGTCTAACCCTTACTGCATATTAAATCAGTATTGCTCTTTTACATTGGATACGACATAAGAATAGAATATTCTCCACAAACATAAATAGCAAGCTCTTCGAAGTAGATGCAATGGTCTCTTCTCAAAAACAAAAAGTTCGATACCATATATTCCGATACTACTCATACTGGTACATTGAGCAGGGGGTTTTGAAAACATTGGCAATTACTTTGCATTGCACCTTAGAATATGTCTCATTTTCATCGAATATTAACGATTCTAGCTCCATTTATTCGTATAATCAAGAATCGGATTATAATTGAGGAAATAAATAAAGCAGACAAAAAACGAATCGTTTGAAATTTTCTGAGGACGCAACAACTTCTCATCCATTATGTTCTTACATCAAAGTCCATCCTATAATAATTCCTCAGTAGGGATTATTAGAATACCTAAAAATAGGATTTAATCAATCGAATCAATTTTAGCTTGTCAGAAAAAACTTTCAAAGTGTAAAATTATATTTTTGAAGTAGTTTGCAATTACCAAAATTCTTAATTATGGTGTTTCCTCCTATGGTTTTGCTGCAATAATAGTTTTAACCTCGTCGACTTTCGTAGTTATTTCATCATTTGTCAAAAGCAGATGATAGAGTCGTTTCCCCATCAGTTCAGGAGTAAACTAGGCCTGCGACTCATTGTAGCCTCTGTGGGAAGTGATTAATCTTTTGTATCATTTATTGGTAAACAATATCTATTTGGTCTTAAATATTACGTATTGCCACCTTGTGCAGGTCGATTTGAAAAGTTCCTAAGAAAATTTAAGGGTATATCAGATTTATCAACCAATTAAGATTCACGAAATATATATAAGCAGAAAAGTTGGATGTGCTTCCAAATGACACAAAAAGAATGACCAACGGAATCAAAAGACCATAAAAAGACCAATGGAATACCCCAAACTTTCTTTCATATAATAAAGATATTATCCCACCGAAAGTCTTGCATAGCATTGACGCACAATAGTTACGAATTATTAACTTTCGGAGTGAATTCAGCATTTTTACTGAATATATCGTTCATCATTGAGCTATTTGGCGATTACTCCTTAGCATGGGATTAGGAGCATCTGAAAATCGAATGTGTGTTTTAGACACGATTTTTCCAACCAGTTGGGGGGGGGGGGGGGAATTGACACAAAAAAACTGCAGTTGAAGTCAAAAAATAACGTACCAATTTTGATACATTTCAGTCATTGTGTCTTTCAGTTGTCGCTAAAAGTGCAAACCAACAGACAGTCAATCCCTAGTTGGATTTGACTCAATATTTGATAGATATCAAGACTATAGATGTTAATTCTATGTATAGAATTATATCTAATCTATATTAATTTCATTTTATTTTTCTAATTTTAGCTAATTTTATCTTTAATTTAAAATAATACGATTTTAATGTCAAATATTTGGTGAAATCATGGATATGAAGTTATATCTCAACGATTTATCCGAAAACAAATATAACTACAATTTCTGGCGAATCAACTGGTCACCTAATACGATTAGAAACAATAAAATAGCAAGAATTTAGTAAAAATAAATTTATACAGAAGAATTGTAAGTGATTAACAGTACTGTGCACCTGTTACAAAAATATCCAAAAATTAAAATAAACTAAATATTTCAAAGGATTATAAATTTCTGTATGGAAAAACATGAATTGATAGAAGCAATGGCATTTATTTAAATGTATCGCAGGTGTAGCATTTCATACAATTGAAATATTTATGAACTTTTCATATTTTTTCAAAAATAAATTTGTATATTTATTTTAGAACACGTATCATTCTTGAATTGACACTAGAGAGGTAAAAAAATCAATAAAAACAAGAATCAATTTTTCCAGAATAGAAACGCTCAACAGGTGGGACAAGATTCAATTACAGACCAAAAATATACATTTCAACAATATATGATTTTTTTTATTATTAAAAGAGAATGTTTCCTTTTACATTTTTTTATCCTTAGCTTTCTGTGTAATTATTTTTCCTTCAATTCATTGTTATTCTTAAATAAAAATTTATCAAGAAAGTCATTATTTACTTCATTGAGAAAAAAGACATATTCAAGTTAAAAAAGAAAACCGAAAAATCCTTTGAAGTTCGCTTATTTCTTTGTGATTGGTATTTCTAAACGAAACAAACTACATACTGAGTGCTGTTTATTGGAAAAAACATTTCCGAATTCAAAAACCGTTTTCCCAGCTGTTGGACTCTCTATTATCAATGCCATCACCTTTTTACTTTGAGTTTATGCTGTTTCCCGAGGTGTACTGCAATATTTTTTGTTACCTTTATTTTTTCTTTTTGTTATCTGTTATGGGATAGAGGGGATCGAATTGATCCATTATTTCCTTTTCTTGTTCTTCTTTTTGTTTTTCTTAAAAGCAAAAAGCAACGTCTTTTCATCAAGCAATTTTTGAAAAAGAAAATGGGCCAGAAAAAATTTTTCCACAATTCGATATTTTATCGGCGGAGCTCTTGTGATGTATCTCCTTCCCTACAATCAACGAATATCGATATATTTTTCAATTTTTTTATTTTTTAAAAAACATTTTCTGTACTAGAATTCTAACCGAAGACTCTACTGCCTTCTTTTACGAGATGGATATTTTGATAAATTATTGCCATAATTTCAAATTTTCCATTCTTTAAGGTATAAAATCGAATCCTTTGCCTTCAGGTTTTTATCATTAATTCAAAAAATTGCTCTAAGCTTGAAAAGTTCTTTCATTTTTTTTATAATTTCTTTTCTTCCTTCTTATGAAGTCCATTTGAATGGTGTGCATTTAATTTATTTTTTTTATTTGTTGCTGAAGATGTTTCTCTTTTTGCTGCGCGAAGTAAGATGGCCTCTACTCATTGAAACCATAGAAACTTCGATCTTGTTCTTGAAGGACTTAACTCGTGCTTCTAGAAAGAGGATATGTATCCTTTGTTTTAAGCTTTCGGATTGTAATTAAGTATTGTTCAGTGCAGAAAAAAAGTAATTAAAACAGTTTCACGAGTAATTTTGAGTATTTATTCAGTCTAACTTTTCTTTCCTAAGGTTAATTTTTTTGTCATGTTTTTGGTCGTTTTTCCCCCGAAGATCCTATGCTTACTAGCTTGAAGCGTCGGATGTAAATTTTAATTTCTCTTCTGAATTATAATCAAGGATATACTTTTATTTCATTTCGAAATGTGCGTTTATTTGATGGGAAGCTTTTTTAATATTGTGGTGTGAAGAAATTTGGTGTTTTAGTTTCATTATTTGAATTGAATTTTAACTGTATAGTGAGTATTGAAAGCTAAAATCGAGAATGAATAGAAACTTTGATATAGTGTTTATTTGACAAATTAATTTTACCTATTTCAGACTTCTACGAATTGCTTGGTTTAGTTCTAAATGTGAAGAGAAAGAATGTATTTTTAAAAAACAATTCTTTTATGTTAAGAGCGCCAAAACAAAATAAGACAGAAAAAATTACTGTCACGCTTTTTTTTTCTTTGAAAAACCTTTTTCGCAAATAAAACAAGAGGGAGTGGTCTCCCCAAAGCTTTCTTGCATATTCTCTTATAAAGGTGTTACCACAGTGAACGCCTTGCAGGGTATTGACGTGCAATAGTTACGAAATATTAATGTCTGGCTTGAATTTAGCATTTTTACTGAATCTAGCGTGTGACCTTCGTGAATGCTTTGGCGATTTATTTCTGGCTCGTGATTTATAGTATACAAAAATAGAATTTGTGTTTTAAATACGGTTTTCTCACCTAACTGAAACTAAAATTTGAAGCAGAACTTTACTTGTGATAACAAAATCTCAAACCAAATTTGATATATTTAAGTCACTGCGTTTTCGGGTTATCGGATTTACATATTTCTGAGGGCATAGACCGGTAAAGAGTCAACCCCTTCTTGATTTTGGTTCAAAATGTATTAATTCTCTACACTATAGATGTGAAATATGTGTATCGAATTTTACCTCTCTTCGTTCTGTAGTTATCGTTTTAAATTATATTCGAACAGCTAAGCAGACAGACTTCCTCTGAGCTAATTTTTCTCATAACATAAGAGAAATCTACAAATTTGGTATTAAAACAGCATACCAAACTTCTTACCGTCTATATCAAAGCGTATCTATATGGATAAGTTCTCTTGAATTATCTTTGTTACCGACAAATAGACGGACATTTAACAAAAATATATTTTTCGAACTCAAGGACGTCCAAAACGTGGAAATACTTTAAAATCTTGAGTTAGAATTTTTTGAAGCTTATTATATTTCCTGTATACTAGATATGAGTGAAAGTAATAAGTGAATATAGTAGACACGATTTTCAAAGTTATTGAATTACGTGCTCAAAATATTATAAGAGTATAAAACTCACGAATGTTTTCCAATCGTCGGTGCAAACAAGCAAAACGTTCATGAGGAGGCATGCGTCTATTTGAAATTTTTCACGATAGCAACTCACTGTTGCTTACAGTATTCAGTTGCTGGCTCATATATCCATCGTCAAAGAATTAATATGAAAATACATCTGAAGTTCGCTACATCTTTAAATGGAACTCTAATGGGAATCTTTGTCGACTTTTTTAATCAAACAATGTCATTCAGTATGCTCATAAAAATCTAGTCTATATGTTTATGGGTTAGATTAATTTTTACTTTTACTTTATCCACTATTGAAGTTTGTAGCAAAACTTCTGAATTATATCGTAAACGACTAACATCATTAGAACGGGAAATGGATGATAATTTCTGAAAGGAAACTTCTAATATACAGGATGGTTATAATTAAAGTTCCACTTTGAAATGGTTATAAAAGGAAAACTATTGAAGACTTGGTAATAATTTAAAAGAGATCATGGAAATTTCTTTTCCTCCAAAAAAATCGAAAATCCACCACCAGGGAGGGAGTGACACTGTTTGTAATATTGTTGAGCAAAATAGAACATAATGACATCGGTTTAAAATGTCTTTAATTGTTTCTGAAACGTGTTACAAAGCATGTTCAATGTGGCGTCCACTATTTTGGGAAAGCAAGTTAAATCGCATTACTGTATTCTCAACAGTAACTCTTAACATATCAGGAGGAATGTTATTGTGTCGGTATCGCATCTTTCAGTTTCGCCAAATTGTTTAGATTATCACCATAAACAGTGCTTTTGAGATAAAACACACTGAACATGCTTTGTTACATGTTTCAGAAACGATTAAACACATTTTAAACAGGTATCTTCATATCCTATTTTGCTTAACATTATTCATACAGTGCCATTCCCATGACCTCTTTTAAACTATTACCAAGTTTAATAACATTTGGTTTAGCAGTTTTCCTTTTATGACTATTTCAAATTGGAACTTAAATTATAATCTCTCTGTTCCATAGTCTAATTTCTACATGTTTTGCAAAAGAAATCAATGCCTGTGTACAAAAGACATACTTATCTCAGTAACGCCTTGTTTCATATTATTTATTATAAGTCCTAACACGGCAATACTTTGAAAGATTAATATTTTTAAAGCTATGATATGAAGAATGATTTACGATAAAAGTATTGAGTTTAAAATAACTACATGTTGTTTGAAAACAAACGGCTGTTGTATCTGGAGTCGTAATTTGGATTTAGGGACTGATATATCCCATTCCCATTTTGCTGAAGATACATCCCGTTTGCAGATTAGAAGCACACTGTATACTTTGATTCAAACACCGTTTTGCTGCTGAGGTATGGAAATGTACTATATGAGTTGCAGTTTCAGGATTTATCCACATCAACTGGCAACACTTCAGAAGCAGAATGCCTATCCAAAAATATGGCTGAAATAGCTTCAAAACGAGGAATGAATCTAAACACAAAAAACAGAAGTTTATCCAGTTGTGAATTTTTATCTTACTATTGGTGTTGTTTTTTTAGAAATAAAACCTCAGAAGTTTGTAACATTTATACTTAAAATGTTTAAAAGCATCCCAAACTTTTGAAATGGCCATGAAAATCCTTGCATTCAGTTTGAAAAAAAAATTTCAAATGGTTTGGAAGAAAATTTAAAATGTTTTATGTGTCATGAGAGATGAAAGCTAGTTATTGGGAAAATATTATAGCTCCAGACAGAAAAATTGCTCTTTATTTCTTTTTATCTCTTCCATGAACTGACATAAAACCTGAAAAGGCATGTGTTTTATATACTAATCGACTGTTAGAGTGGTCTTGAAGCGGGTATATTTTTTTATAGTGAACAGACATTTCATTTTTTAAGCCAATATAAAAAGAAGAAAAGGTTATATATGAAGATATTTTCTGGTTAAGTATACAATTATATTCAGAAGAAAAATTCTTATATACTAGTTTTACATAAATATTGAAGAGTAGTCAATATATTGAAGAGCAGTCATGAATGCGTTTATAAATATGTTCTAAATTATTATTTCCATTATAAATTTTAATAATGATTTTTTTTATTTATAGGCTGCATTGAATTTATTGAAAAATATTTGAGCTTAAACTTTGTGAATAGATTATTCAAAAAATTTGTAATTAAAAGTATATTTCAACAATTTTTAACACAAGTAATTTATTGTTAAATAATGAAAAAGTTTTTTTAGATCTAGAGGTCTTTAATAGCGTCACTGGGTTTCACTATGTAGCAAAATTGTACTAATTAGTGAGAATTATTTAATTCAAGAAATCTTTATGGTTCTAATTTTCTCACTTTCTGGTTGGACTTGTAATGTTTTTAAGAGTTTCACAAAGCAAAACAACCAGATTAGAGATCAGAACCAACAATTATTTCATGTTCTCTATTCACCTATTAACTCTGTATAGTTTCCCCATAGTATACTGATTTTATTGCATAATAGATTAATTATTGCAAAATTATTTTATAGGCAATGTTACATCAGAATTTTTTAATAAATTCTCAGAGAAACTGGTAAGTAAGAGGTGAATATCATTATTTGAGACTTAATTCGGAATTCACGTACATCACACTTGTATTCAGCAAAAATTTAATCATATTTTAATTAAATCTTTTAGTTCTTTCTTAAATTAACACTTATCTTCTCTGAAGTCTGAGTATGACAATTTTACCCTCAGATGTCTGAGAAAACAGAGAACTGGCAATTTTATTTTCTAATACATACAAAAAAAATTTATTTGCTTTATTCATTTTCAAATTGATTCAATTTTTTTGTCATTTTGAAGCACACTTTGGTGAATACAATCTGTAATAAGATTATATTTTGATAACTCAAGTAGGCCTAGTATGATATAAGTTAAAGTATGATTTAAAACATACTTAGTATCAATTTTAAGAAAAATTAACATACCTTTTATAGGTTAATTGTACTTTGGTTTGTTGTCTGATTATACCATCGGCTGTTGGTGTTTTTAGATTATGTCTTATCACAAAATACTGTGGTGAGATGGAACTTGTCAAGCCAGTAGGCAGGGCACACAATAGGATTTCGTTTTTATAATATCCGGATACTTAATAATTAAAAATCTTTGTATCTTCTCCTCTGAAGAGTCAACATTAGGTCGAATAGAGTTAGGAGGGTTTAGTGATGCAACTGGTAGTTTGAAAGAACAGGTCTGTACTCAATGATAGGCATTTTCTATTTCTTGGTTTTTACAAAGTCTGTAGGGAGCAAGTACTATTTAGTTTGAAAGCGCATATTAGTTTTTAAAAAACTGAGATTTTGTTTGGATGGAGGGGTTGATTTAAAATTATTTTGCTTGAAATTATGAAGTTGTCAATATGGGTGTTTTTGTATATTTGTAAATAAATTTGCATTTTTATTTTAAGTTTCATATCATTACTTCTTTAGATTTTCATTAACTTTGTAGAAGCTATCGACCATTCTGTAAATGTTTTAGATGATATATAAAGAAAAAAAATTTGGAAATTAGTAGATAAGTCATTCGTTAACCCATCTAATAACTGGATACTGATAATTCAAGTTGTCTGCCTAAATTAGTTTTTGCCTAGAAATACTCAGTGACGTCTTCTTATAGTTTAAAGATTAAAGTATGCAGTCACCGAAGTAAGTAATTTTAGATGCAGTACATTTTATATATTGTACATTTATATACTGTTTACATTTTATGTACTGTTATAAGACATATAAATTCACCTCAATTTATTTATTTTTAATATTGGTAAGCATATGCTGTTAAATCGCCTTTAATATTAATAAAATATTTTTTAAATTGCAGTCATTATTTAGATCGTATTGTTTTCATTTACCATTAAAACTATTAGCCAAGATTTTATATTCATGTTATTACTAGGATCATTGAGAATTAAATTAAAACAACTATTGCTAGGAGGGTTACAAGATATTTTATTAACAGAATTGTTTCTAGGAATTTCTGCTTTATTTTACAGATTTTGAAATTTTTGCCTCTTCTTAATGCTATAAACAAGAAATGAAACTAAAGAAACATTTACGAAAGAATATCAAAATATATATATGCAAAATAAAGAATTTTCACTTTTTCAAAATATGTTCATTTAAAAATTTAGAACACACATTTAAAATTGTTTTCAAAGGAAAATATCATCTCAATATTTCAAATCTTTAAATAAATAAATTGCATAATTTTCCAAAATCATTGTATCGAATAAAATGACTTTAATGTATTTATAATATAATTTAGAAAATGCTGAAACATTTTTTAGCTTATTTTTTACTTAATCTTAATAACCAAGCCGCAATTTTTTTCTTATACTTTTATTGCATTTAAGAATTTTGTGGTGATTCTAAAGGTTTGTGGAGAATCGTTTTAACTTCTTTGTATAAAAGATTTCGCATTTTTCAAAACATCTGCAGGGTTTGAACATATCAGATTTTGAAAGAGGATGATGAAAACTTTTTCCCATTATACTTATAAGCACACTGCATACTCATTTATCCATGATATCTACCTACTTTTATATATTTGAAGAACAATAGAGGTGGGATGAGACGTGGTCATAACGGATTTAATTGCTTAAAGAATTTTTTTAAATAATTTAAAGTTGTAAATGAAGAATAGAAGCACATTTATAAGAAGAACAAAGAGCTAATGAGCGCGTTCAAACAATGGATTTAAAATTCACTGGGGTTTTCCTGCACAGGTTCGAAACCTTTAGATATTTGTAAGACATGGTTTTACGAAGCAGTCGTTGAAGCTCTATAACGATTTTTATTCTTGCTTTCATGCTTTCAAATGAATATTCAAATTTTGACTTTTCTTCATGTTATCTTTGCCCAAACCATGGCAAGAATATCTTACCAAACTGAATAGAAAAATAGAAATTAGAAGAAAGCGACTGTCCAAAAATATTTTGTACTTATGTAGTTTTAGAAAAGAATTTGAGGATTTTAATTCTGTGAGGAAATAGATAGCTCTCGAAATTTAGAAGTTAAAATTACAGTGAAACTACAGTTCGAGTAATTAAAACATTATTTTTAGAGCGTAACTAATTTGAAATTATGATTATGTAATATATAGTATATATTTATATATCATATAGTATATATTTATATATCATATAGTATATATTTATATATTACATTTTTGAGTGCTCTAAATACCGGAGGATAAGTATTTTAACGCTTGATTACTTCTCCGACTTAATATTTTCTTTGTATTTCAATTTTTTCTTCTATCCAAGAAAATTTAAGAAAATGTACAGACATCTGCCAGATTTTAAGCTATATGATCTTCTTGATGTCTTAAAGTTATTGAGTTTCTTCCGATAATATTCAGTCTTATCATCTAACAAACAAAAACACATCAAAACATCTATTTATGAAAGATAAATATAAACGAACTATATTTCTATATTTATATTATATGCATTTATTACGTAGGTGATTCTTAAATAACTAGAAGATGTTCTCCTCTAGACCGAATGTTATCCTGTTATAATAAGTCTGAAGTGATGATCACGGATTAACTAAGAAATTGTAGTACAAAGTCTCATGCATACTAGGAGAGTGCTTGAGAAATTTTTAAAAAAGTTTTATTTGCTGTACACTTAAAAGAAAATATATAATAATATTAAAATTTTTGTTTTCTTAGATTGGAATCACTTAAATCCATAATGTTCACGAACACACAAATCAAAAAGGATTACTAAAATTGGTTTAAAATGAAGAGTGTTCCACAAACAGTAAGATATAAAATATGATACAGGTTTGAAAGAAAAAAAAGTTGAGCACCTCAAAATAATGAATTCTGTCAAACATAAACACTGAGAAATGCAATAAATATGAATAAATGAACTATAAAATTAATAATTTTTTTTAAATGCTTGAGATATTAAAAGTATGGTAGAATTATTATATAAAAGAAAATTAGCTATTTCAAGAATGATAAAATTCGATTTCGAAAACGCTGAAAGCTGTATCTGCGTTTCCGTGTAAATGCTATCCAAATACTAAATGAAAATATGCTGAAAGAAAATGTAAGCAAATCTCCATTCCTTTCTTAAAATCCAGCATAAAAAATATAAATAAAATGTGAAATTTGTGATTCCATAACTACATATTGTTTTGGAAAACTCAAATTAAAATTAATTATGAAAATCAAATACAAATGGTAAATTACAAAAGAAAAAAATGCTATGTCATTTACAAATAAGAAACATTTATTTTTGAGTTATCATATTTGCAGATAGATATAATGCTAAAAATGTGTTTTTTGAACTCAGGGAAGTCAGAAGCTTGAACATTCGCCAAAATCTCAAGTTCGAATTTTTGGCGATTAGAATACTCTTTCTGCACTTGATATACAAGAAAATAAAAGAATTCAGATGGAGCAATCATTGCTGTTCATCGAACTTTTAGAAAATAATGAAAAATGAGGGAACATGGCTATTCCATGGCTGAATCACCGTCTCTGATAATTTCCTCTCTTAGAAGTCATTACCATCTCGGTTTTCGCCAAAATATTCTTCCCTAAGTAGGAACCGATTTTTTAAATCCTTCATTAACCGCTTGATTGTTTTGCCCGAGTGCCATACGTGCATCGATTTATCGAATTTTGATAGCAAAAAATAAACCATTCATAACGAATATAATTCAATATTAAAATTATTTAGAATGCATAGATAAGTATTCAATGGATTTCCATTTGAATGAAAATAAGAAAATATTCCCAAAATAGAAAGTGTCATCTTATTAAAAAGTAAAGAAAGTAAAATAGTTAAAGGGTTAAAGAAAAACAATTGTAAACAAATATGCAAAATGCTGCAAAGTAGGAAAGTAAAAATTAAACGTGGAGAAAGTTATGAGAAATTCCGTTACTTACAGGGGAAAACAAAGAAAAAGAATGAGAGATCCAAAAGATGAAGAAAAAAGCATGTCTGGCATTCTCGTTTCCGAAACACGCATCTAATTCGAATCTTTAAAACGTTTCTACCATTATTGCAGTTGAAATCGCCTTGAGCATACCAGTTTTTAAGAATAGTTTAGCTCTTTCATCCACCATTTTTATTACAAGGAAAAAAACTAATTGTCCTTCATTCTGGATCATAGAACCGGAAGGAAATGGGAAGAATGGCCTGTGTCATTTTCCGGGTATGTTTCATTTTAAAATGAGGATATTTATTTGCTAAATAAAAGAGGAGAAACTGTTGATAAACCCTTCAGAACACATATTTTAATTTTTTCAAATGTGTTTTTTGTACACAGTTTGCACAGACTGCTTAATTTCATAATTTTATTTAGGTACTTTCTGAAAGTAGCGTTGAAAGCTGCTTTACATAAGAATTTTTCCAAGTCAAATATTCATGAAAAATGTTTTGAGATGTTTTACATATTTAACCTATCAGAAAACTAGCGAAGCAATTTTAGTTTCATTGTTTTAATTTTATATGCCCTATTATTCTAAATAATGCTTTGTACTAATATATGATTTTATTCTATTTATATATAACTGTGTTCTTTTTCTATTTTTTGCTTCTCCTTTCGATACTGTACTTAATACTGTTACGAAAAATTTTGCTAAACTCGAACGCATTCGCCTGAAATGAGTGCATGGTGAGACAAAACTGGCCTCATTAACAAATAACATCGTTTTTTAACATGAAAAAACAACCGAGACGTAAACAAGCAGCACAAACAGCAGCCACAATTAGTAATCGGTAGTAAACAACCACAACAGTTTACAAAGCGGCCAGGCAGAGCTTAGCAGGAGGAGGGAGCCATGTAGCTATTCATTTAGATCTTTCCAAACGCCTGCTATTCTCCACTGTTTCATGCCGACTCACTTCTCTGCGATTGGATACTTAATACACTACTCGATGCTGCTCCAGTACTTGTCTTCAAGACTCGGCGTACTCTCACTTCTCAGTCAACTAATCGCTTGAGTTCCACTGAACGCTTGCGCTTCTCTGTGCAGATCCAATTAATTCGTCATTAACTATCTATGCGACTGACTTTGGCTCGGACAGCTTGTCTTTTGGAACTCCCGGAGCAAAGCACAGAAGATTCTCGGACATAATTCGCCTCCTATTGGTCAAAATTCCTGAGGACTCTAAAAGTATCCCTTTTGTCACCAAATAATCTATAAATTTATCGCCAAGCCCGGGATTATCATAGATTCGGCAACCGATCAGCATCCAACAGAGAAGCCCGAAAAACTGTGTTTCTTATGACGTAACTAACTGTGCTGAGAAGCAACATGACAGATTCGTAAATCACTTTAGGTATATGATCATATCTAAAACGAAAACGTCACTCTCCTTCAAATACTAAGTATTAGTCGCTCAAAAAAAAAAGAAAAATGATGCGAAATGCATATCCGATATCAATTTCTCATATGCTGTAGAAACAAATAACATTGGAACAGTGGAATAACATAACAGTGGAAATTTCAAAACTCATATGCTGTAGAAACAATTATATATTCCAAAATTTTATTTCATATAACTTTAAAAACTACCAACAGTCCCTACTCATAAATAATTTTTAAATCCCCTATTATCTTCCCTTTCCACCCCATGCATACCAAAATGATCAAGAGATATTTACGCTCTAGGAACGGGGATTATATGTGGCCAAATAATAGTAGTTCAAGTAATCTGTTTTTTTTTCAGTAAAATAAATTATTTTATTATAAAGATATTATACTAGTTATATTCTTTGCGTCATATAACTAGTAAAATTTTCGCTGATTTATAATTAAATTTTGAAAACCAAATAAGTTAAGAAAATTTATTGACTTTTCGTTTATAACTTTTATCTTGCGCCAATAAAATATCTTAGAAAATTAGTTTAGCTCTTTTATGCTGTTACATTTTATGACATATTACATTTATCCAAAGAAAAACACATGGTGTAAAAAATAAACTTACTGATAAGAAACATATGCAAGTATAAGAAGATCCTGAAAAAGATAATATTTTTTATGGCAAAAATAATTTTGTGGTTTGTTTATTCTTTACAGATTCAGGGACAAGATCAATCTACTTAAAAATAATACAATACATGTAGTACTTCTGTTTATCTAAAAAAGCAACCTTTATTCTAAAAATTACGTATTATCAAATGCTGTATTAAATAAAACCTTAGGTGTACAAATTGACTGTCATAAATAGTAACTGATTTAGAGCACTAAGATTTTACGCAAATAATTTTTTTACAGAAGACTAGTGCAGAACATTTATTTCAATTTTGTATTTCCTCTCTTTATTGTTTGAGAATTCTAAACGTGAAGATTGATTAGATTACATTATTTTCCTAATCAATTGTTTTCTCGTTTGTAACAATGGGTACATGTATTTTTTTTCACGAATATTTCCTTGTAACACCAACTAGCAAAATACTTCTACATTGGTGTATTAACAATAAGAGAAGGATGTATTGTTTCCTGTATTGCATCTCTCATGTAAACATTTGCTGTATAATTATGCGATTTACGCAAACAAATCCACTTATCTTGGTGTTTCTTTTTGTGATTCTCAAAAATATGATTACTGTATGAAGTAATGTTAAAATTTCATAGTCACTAAGAAAATTATATATAAAAACATAAAATTGTTTATTTCCTTTTTAAAAATAAAAATTAACAATGATTCAGAACGGCTCATGTCATTTTTCTTTCCATTTTTTCTTGATATTCCTCATCTTATTGGAATTTCTTTCAAGTTAAGAACCATTAAGTAGCAAGATTTATCTCAGTAATTATTTACCCTTTCACTATTCATTCATTATACTGGAAACCATTTATTATTGTTCTTAAATTTATTATTTGGTTCCTTTTAATATTGCGAGAGTTCATATCATATTGTTGACGCAGTTTGGCTAAAAATGAATCTTGCGCTAGTAAACCCAATAAAACAACCCAATGACGATTTTTATTACTGTATAGAGAAAAAGCAAAACTATTTCAACAATGTTTTATGCGAATGTTACACGTTCAACCATTTCTTGTTTAAATGAAGATTTTAATCATAACCATGCAAATGTTTAAGATATGAATTCCTTACAATTAAAATCTTTTATTTAAAATGATGTAATAGATGAAGATAGTAGTCACATTGCAGATGAAGAATTTTTTGAAATTGTAAATCCATTATTTTTTGGTCCTTTCAGTTTAACATAAAAAAAATTGAATCAGAATAAAATGTATCTGTTATTTTCTATGCCGCAATCGTCATTCGTTACTTTATTATAAAGTACTTATTTCAGATTTTAAATGTTAGATATAATACCAAAAGTTAAATTTATGTCTTTTTCATTAAGAAAGAACTATGGAGTCACATGACAATATTTAGAATATTCATAAAAAAATGTATTTATAATATCAAACAGTATTGTGAACGAAAAGAGTCAAAGTCAATTTTAAGCTTGTATTCTTTTATTATTGATGTCCTTGTCGTTAGTTGTCCTTATTCTAAAATTTTTATTTTATTTTTTAAATTCAAATATTAAATATGATTACAATATTCAATATTTGATTGGGCAACAAAAAATATTATAGTTTTTTAAGTTGTCCATTAAGAAGCTGACACGATTCTAACCTGTATTTCGAATGAATCGCTTAATTAGATGTTCCCTTTTTTTTCTTTCTCTAAAGGGATCCATTTAATACTATATGAATCACAGGCTATTCACGTAGCAATTAACATTTTAAGGATATCATTAGTTTCAAGAAATAAAAATTCATAATTTTATACACTTTTGAATTTATTCCATAAATACGCTGTGAGAAATCAAAATTTTGTTAGCAAAATCGCATTGGTAAAATTATACCTTGTTTCCAAATAAAACAAACTGTCAGTTTTAGTTCATTCCTTCTTTATTTTGCTTTCACGCATAATTTAACTCACAGTCACTGGAAGACATGAATAGGGTGTTTATGTTGCTATTTACTTTCCAACTAAAAAATAAGATTTACCTGGCCTACTAAACTGCTCAAATTATAAATAACTCACTACAATTCTTCTACAAGTAGAAAAAGGGTTTTGTAGAGCAAAGGAAGAGGCACTAAATAACAAATTGCTGGAATGCGATTATATTACTTTGTTCAATTTTTTATTTATCTAAATTTCCAATGTGAGCTGCATGTACCGAAAAATACAATTTCAGATATTGGCGCCTTGTATGTAAGGTTGTGAAAAGTAACCGACATGGGAAGTTATTTCTTCCAGACGGAGGAAAACGTGGTATTTGATAGCTGAATATTTTCTCTCGAATGTAAAAATAAAAAAGAATCGAGACGTTCTTGAAGAATTGCAGAATTAGCTCTGTGTAAACGCAAACAGGAGTCCCGAATATTCCTGTTCGCATTCCGTTGCTGCCTGATTCAAAAGCAAAACATTTTCAAATTTTTTGAGTAGTATTGTCTGTTTTTCGAATGGCAATCGTTTTTGTTTGCTTGATTTAGTGAACATCAGATCAATATAAATATTACAATAATCTAAAGAGAGTTGTTCGAAATAAAAGTGTATTTATAAAGAATGGATTTTTTATACTTTTACTTTCGTTGTTTTTCAAAACGAGAAAAAAACAGGAATTGCAAATATAAAAATAATTTGAAAACGAGCTGATTTCTAAGTTGATCTGTTGTTATTATTTTTTTTCCTCGTTTTTAAAAGAAAGACCCTATTTTGTACCACGCCTTTTTTTTAATTGATGATTTGGTTGATGAGGAATATGATAAATACTATCCAATAATGTCAAATTCGCGCAAAATGCAGTAAAATCGTCACTGTGCTCACTTAAAAACATAGGCTATAAATTTCTACAGCAAATTCTTTTTTTAAATCTAGACATATATTTTTAAAAATGCAATTTATTTCTTAAACCTTTTTAAGTTTTTTGCAATGATTTCCTGAATTATTCTGCATCATAATTGATTTGTTTTTTGATAATCGAGATTCCAATCGAGATAACCTCTAACATCCAATATTTCTCAGATTTCAAGGTTTTATTAACAAGAAGAATAGTTAATAATAAAAATTTATTTCAATGGACAAATATTTGGTGAATGTTTCGAATTGAATACACAACAATTAGAAATTGTTCTTTTGACCAATAAAATAAGAGCGACTGAATGCCGTGAGAAACTAAACTGATTAATATTTTTTTAAATTGCAAATGGTTTTTCAATTATTTGAAGAAACATTGATTTACATCAAATTTAATATTGTTTAGATGAAATTTATTTTGATACCAGACCGTAAACAGATTATATCAAACATGAATAATAATATTAATGTTACTAAGGAAAAAAATTCCCTCGTGATATGTGTTTTTCCTTTTCAGTTTAAATCAGGAACTACTTTTGTCCCCATTTAAAAACTGGTGACAAAATTTGTTGAATCAGAATTATTTCTTCTCCAGTTGAAGATTGGATAAAAAACAGTTTTTATTTTTAAGGATTCTCCAGTATTCTACTCAAAGCTGGTTAAAAAACAGTGTGGGAGGAAAAATAATCTTTGAAGATGATCCCAATTTAAAACTATTTCAAACTAGAAAGAGTGGGTGAAAATGAAAAACCAAAAATTAAATGTGAAAAAAATTAAATTAAAAGTAACGAAAGATAATAAAAGAAATAGAAGACGTAGGGAGAAAAAAATAGCCAGATCAAAACTGAAAAAAAGGTGGGGGGTGGGGACAGAAAAAAAAGAATGAAAAACGGATTTTATTTTTGAAGGCATTTATTTATTGTTGGCAAGCTAGATAAGAAGAGAGTTTTATTCCCAGAGACCATCTGAAATACAAGAGTTATTGCCGTAAGCATACAGCAAATGGAACGAGATTTGACAACAGCGATACATGTTACAACGGAAGATATTATTGAATGTGTCAGCAGTCGGTGCTTTGGTTTTAGTTTCCTCTTATTTTTATTCACTGGAAAATAAAACTAGAAAAGAAAAATGAAACGTGACGATGTAAATTTCCATTCAGTTAAATTGGATTTCTCTTTCTCTTGAGAAGCAAAAACACAAAAGTACTGACTTATACAGGCTATTTATTATATAAAACAGGTCATCAATTTACGGATTATAAAATCTTTTTAAGATAACTGGATGAATTGCGAATGCAACATATCAATGAGACTTTCCTTGTTTCACAAATATTTATGCTAAGTATTGCTTATACAATCCTGAATTTCTGCTAAAATAAGGAATTGGTATTTCAATTTAAATTTTTTTTTACATCAACTTAACTTTTTAAGACATATTTTCATATATTTTTAAGGGATTTCGGTGGAATATATCTAGAAATTGGGTTTTATGCAAAAATATTATAACATTCACTTGTTTTATATTTAGAGATCTAAAGATCGTGTTATGTATATTATTTTTGTGTTTTTTACTTGTCTTTTTAACAGAATACTTATTTTATTTTTCAAAATGAAAACAAGAAAGGAATTGAAAGGATTGTTTTCTTCCGAATATTTTCAGGAATTCTGTGTCTTTTGTTATACGCAATCTTCACTCGCAAATTTTTTTCATCACCGTCATACGTTATACATATTTTAAGTTCCATTGTAGTTCTTGAGAGTTACTTATTAAGCCATTGTCCATATGAAAAAGGGTTGATGGTATTACTGTAATTTAAATCTTTTGTTGCAAAAAAAGCATAACTTCAGAAATTCTTAAGGCTTAAATTATTTTTTTTTCTTAAAAACTAAGCTTAACTACTTCATTTATGCTTTCGGATATAGAAAAACAAATATTTTGAACAGTTGATACTAAAACGCAAATAATTTTTCAATTATGTATTTTTTTCTTAAATTATGCTAAGAAAGTAGTCTGAAAATTAGTCTAGCAGGTTCACATACCTTAATATGGGATTACAATAAAAAAAATTTGGTAAATATATTCGAAATTATATTGACTTTTTATTCTCCTCTGTACTATAAATGGGAACGTCATTACCCTTACACGATTTTATAAATGATCTAAAAGTATATAAATACTAAAATATATGAAAAAATACCTTAAAATAAAGTGAAACGGCATCATTAAATTTACATTTTTCACAGTCTTCATGAAATGGATTCCATTCTACGAATGGCAACATTAAATGTTATTTTTTCATTGCCATGTTTTGAAATATTTAAAACATTTAGTTATGATAGATTCGACTTTTCACTTCTTTAATCTCAGCATCAAGTTAATTTGTATTAATATTTTAACCACCGTCAATTCAGTTTTGATGTTGATTCAGTTTCACAGTTCGAGGGCAGCAGATATTTTGGTTTTCTCGTTTGCTTTCAAACTACATCTTCTAGAATTTTTATAATATACAATTTGTAACGATAATTTTATTTTCAGTCATTAAAGTTAAACTAGAAATTGCCGAAGTTTTTGATAAATAATAAATGTTTTAAAAGCATGGTTTTTATTAGTATTAGTATAAGTGTTTTTGCAAAGGATTTTGCATGCATGAACGAAATACTTCTATAGAAACATAAAGCAAATACAAGAGAAATACTAGAGAGAGTTTTTTCCCCAAATCTTCCTCGACTACTCTCCAATAAAGGTATTATCCTATAGAGCACCTTGCAAACATTGGCATTGAAATGTTACGAAATATAACCTTTTAAGTGAATTTAGCATTCTTATTCGATCTATCGTGTCGTCTTTGGGGAGTTATTTAGTAAATAATCCATGGCATGCGGTTAAGAGTATGCAAAAATAAAATTTGTCTTTTAGACGTTTTTCTCCCAATCGAATGAAATAAAAATTTGACAAAGAATTACACTCACAGATTTACTGATAGGAAATCAAATACAAAATTTTATATATTTAAGTTATTGTGTTTCTGAATTACAGGTTTCTAAAAGTGTCACGTCACATATTTCTGGAAGTACAAACTGACAGACGGTCAATCCTTTGTTTGATTAGGCTCAAAATTTGATAAGTTTCTACACTACAGATGTTCATTCTATGTCTCGAATTTTAACATCAAGCTCTCTTCGCTTTGCAACAATCGTTTTAATTTATATTCAAACAGCCGGACAGACCGACTGCCTCAAAACAGGTTTTAATCAAAATTTGACAGATATCTACACATTTGATATAAAGACCGTATGCCAAATTTCATTCACCTGCACCAAAGTAATTTTGAGTTATCTTTATCACAGACTGATAGACACACAGACGGACATTTTCCACAAATGTGTTTTTCGAACTAAGGAAGGTCTAAAAATTGGAGATTAGTCAAACTTTCCACTTCGAATTTTTTGACGATTACTATACTTTCTCAATACTACATATATGAGACAGAAAAAAGTGTTTACTGCAAAATTTCAGAACTGAATCTGGATTTTAATAACATAGAAGAAAAAACAAAGAAATATTTGCAAAATATGATAAATAAAGATATTATTTTTGCGTGTTACTAAAATAAACTAATTTCATCTTCTTGAATCAAAAACCGTTCTTTTAATCATTTATATGATTATTGTCTATGTCGGAAATGCTCCGCTAGTTTCAACACACACTTCTTTACTTGTTTCCGTTGTATATTGTAAATATCACTGATTCATTGCCATAAACCACTTCTTATTTTTTTCAAGAAACGAACATTATTTAATAATCATAATAATAAACAATAAAATTTGAAATTTATAGACAATAATACTAAAATCAATCGATAATAGATACTTACAATTATAAGCTGAACCTCTTAGCAATATATAAATCAATACATTTATTATCTTGTCTACTATTCAATTACTGTAATACAATTGATATAAAAGTTGTGTTATAATCCTTTTCTGCATTCGATAGGCATCCTTTCCATTAAAATAATTTCAAGTGAGCATTTATAATAATTAACTGGGAGAGATTATAAAAGCCCCGATTCGGTATTCGGTTAAAAGCTTTAAAGTAGAGTCCAAACTACTGTTGCAACAAAAGTGTTGCTTCGCTATTCAATAACATTAATTAAACTGGACAAACGACTCGCCTTACAATATTCGAGTTCCCCATGTTTAAGCCGATAGGACGAGTTCTAGTTTCCTCATATTCGTAAAGGTCATCCAGCTTGAATAAATATTGGTTGAAGAAATATGGAAATGAGTTATTCTGATGTATGCATTTACTACAAAAATAGAAATTCCGTTAAATATAGAATTAGAAGAATAGCAACTTCGCTTGTTATGTATTATGCAGAATACATAGTATGGATAGCGAAAGTTATCTTTCAGTGATCCTGCAGTAACTATGCAGTTTACAATGAAAGCGCAGTGGATTCAAATTCATCAAATTACCTTTCTATATTTTAATGTATAGCATGTATATGCCAAATGATTTATTCTAAATGATTCGCTTTTTCCTATAAAGTGAAAACATCGATTATAAAATTGTGAATGACTAATCTCATTAAAAGTGAATTAATCTCTTATTATTAATTTACTAAGAACTGACATTGTGAGTATTTCGAAATGAGTGGTTAAGACTTAAGATAAGCGTTTTAAATTTTTATAGCCAAGCAAATTTTCAGTAATGTATTTTATTTAATTTGTAATAGATAGTGTATACATTTTTGCCTCATAAAGCCTTATAACACTTTGATGACAGAACTTTTAGTCAACACCTATAAATATAAATGAAATCTTATAATAATTTGTCACTTCAATCAATAATTTAAAGTGATTTTATTTTAATTAAATTGCAATAATACCTCGATATTATTATTTAATTAGAAAATATTCTTATTTAAATTAGCATTTTTCTATTTTTCACATACTTGATTTCCATATATTTGTAAAATTTAGGCACTGTAACTTTAATTTTGCTATTATATTTTACTTTAAATACCAACATATAATTATTAGTTAAATAAAATGTAACTTTATATCTTAATAAGAAAAATATAGGGATTAACGCTTAGTTAGATAAAATAAGTAATAATATTTTGTAAGATAAAAATAAATACTAAGCCTTTGCAAGATAAAAATAAATATTAAACTTTTGTTAGAAAAAAAGGTAT
>JAPMOR010025237.1:39052-52169 GCA_026543865.1 Argiope aurantia
TTATAAATAATGATTCTGCTCGAATTCTTCCCTTTTTTATGATTTAAAAATGTTTTGAGGTAAAAATATAAATGATTCTCAGACCATTTGATTCGCAAAAATGTAAACAGTTTTGTATATATTTATTACTGGCACTTTCAAGTATCCAATAAGCTGTGTTTCTATAATGAAAATAAGTATCTTGAAAATATGTTTCGTTCATAAATGCTCGGTATCTTTCACCAAATTCTGTTACCATCCCTAGATACAAGAAACATGATGACATAAAATAGTCTTTTTGTGTTAAGTTGAATATTCATCTACCAACCTACGTCAATGAGACTAAAATGTGAGTTCACGTCACTATAATGGGCTTCATTGAGTTCAGACTCAAAGGACAGAAGCCGCTTCTACGAAGAGGTGACATCCCAAGTGTCGAAAGAGATTGCAATCAGCGTCGTTCCAATGTCGTCTTTAAAGTTTATTAATGAAGACAACCACCAGAGTTACGAATATTTAGCTACCGCTTTGGATAGTGCCGTAGAAGAATGTTGCGACCTTTTCGCATTAATGTTAGTTGTTCAGCCTTAATCTAAGAGAAGCATTAACCTGGCGCATTTCGTTTTTTAGAGGCAATCATTCAGCGAATCAATTTTTTTCCCTCCTTCGTACATTTTATGCGCTTTGAGGCACATTACAACATGTTATAATGTGAACAAAGAATGATCACAATTAACTTTCTTTCGTAAGATAAGGTTAGAACAAGTTAATATGCTTTTAAGATGTTAATGAGGAAAGAAGATGGTTTGTACGTGTGATATGCTGTTTTTCTATTCTCCAGTCTTGAAAATAATTCTTTATTATACAGATTCCTTACAGTGTTTATATCCATATTGAATGATGATAAATGGTGTTTGCTTTTGGTAAATCTATTCTCCATTATTAGTGCTGATACGGGGGAAAAAGTGATAAATTATCCTCCAAAGTCGTTTATGCCAATGATGAAAAAAAAGTGCCCAGCGTGAGAATATGATGGCTGGACTGGAGTAATGAAAATTTTTAAACAATGTTCTTGTAGTGCTGCAAAAGTTGCAATAAGAGTATAAGGCAAATAACTTTCCCTGTCGATTTTATTTGAACTCGAATCATCTAGCAGCATATCTGCGCAATAAATCTTAATTTTTTTCGGAATTCTTCGACATTGTCATTTACGGATGCTTTCTTGGTACGCAACATTTTATTTTAACATGGATGTAATGGTGCTTGAAATCTATTAAAACGGAAATTTGGCTCAGAAACAGTAAAACATTTTCTGCCTTTTCAAGTCACTGAAAGATGCTCTTAAAGCTTAAAATTGCTACTTTTATATTCAGTTGATAGTTTTAAGAATAGAGTAAGTAGGAAAATTTTTAATAGATAAACAAAAATGTACTTTTTTTTTACTTTTTCATATACGAATTATAGAGAATATATTATAATCGTCAAAAAATTCGAAATCAAGACCTCTAGACTAGTAGACCTCTCTCAGTTCGAAAAACACATTTTTTGTAAATATCTATCTGTCTATCTCTGACAATGACAACTGAAAAACGCTTTGAACAAGATTATTGAAATTTTGTATATAATCTTTACATCAAATTTTTAGATTTGTCTGAAATTTTTTATAGGTTCGAATATAAGTTACAACGATAAAAACGAAAAATGCCGCCTTTGAGGAGATATGGACCTTAACGGTGTTTCGAAACAACTCATTAGTCTGAAAGCTTTTGAAATTTCTTTTAAAATAAGAATATTGTGCAGGAATATTTAAACATTTATCCTCCAAAATCGCAATTTATCAGGCTGATCGGGGACCTCTTTGTCTGGAATTTTAACATCTACTAACTTTATCAACTCTTTGAACGAAGACTTCTGTTGCAATAATCTTGAATCCTTGTCTTACTTCAGGGATAAAGCGACTTAGAGCCGAGTATTTGTCATCTCTTCCTTGAACTTAGCAACTAGCTAGGTCAACATAATAATTATTCTACACAAATGAGAAGTTTCAAAGGATTTTTGGAACCCACCCTACATCTTTGGTGGTAATTCTTTTCGAAGAAGGTATTAGAAACCTAATCAAATTGATATGAAAAAAAGCTTGTTTTTTTAGAGCGGTTAGGTCGAAAGTTGACTGTGATGATACATGATATTTGGGTACAAATTCTTCCTGTTTTCTGCCATTGTCTTTGTTATTGATTCATCAAAGCTTGAAAAAAATCTCCCCTTGTATTTTAATCTTCTTACGGTTAAAAAATAACATTACCACTCAAATAAATTAAACTGTATTATTTTTCAGAATAAAGTCTAAAAGTGAACTCCCCTGGCTCAATTTTTTAATACTTTTCATGAAAGTTTTTGTGTTTTCATAGTTTTAATTTAATTACTGGAATAAAATTTAACTCAAAGAAAGAAATATTTAATTATTTTACTGAAAGAATATATTGTAATAATTTCCATCCAATTTATTGTTTCCTTTATAAAAGAGTGCTAATAATTTTACAACGTTAATTTAAAACTATTGTTTTAACTATACAAAATTAATAATGCAATTTATTTTGAAGATAATTAGTAGAATTATATGACATGTGAAACAATATTAATATTTGTTTGAAATAATTTTTAGTATCAACTCTAATTCTCTTGCTTTTTTATTGGAACATTTATAATATATATGATTTTAGCAATATCACACCAATCAATATTAAAACTCATTTTCAGTATCCAACAAGGGAATTATTTAAATAATATGCAATTGTTCTAAATATAAATTTCATCATTTATAAAATAAATTAGCTTGATATTTCAAATCAGAATCCTCTCCGTAATTGGAAACGATTTTACCTGGAGAGCATGAGCCGAATAAAAATTCTCAATTTTAACCATTTTTCAGAAATGGCATTATTATTTTAAATAAGCATGCAAAAATATAGAAAAGAAAAGAAACGTAAATTTTTAAGCAAATTTTTTATTAAAATTATTGTTATCATTTACCTGTATATTTATTTATGAAAATTCAAAAGTTAATTCAAATGTACAAGAGAGAAAAAAACGAAATAACTCATTAGCATCGTAAGAATGAAATCTAACCAGCTAAAGGGAATTTGTAATTCCAATGATTCTTATCGGTCTCAGTTCAATTATTAAATGACATTCTTCTCGTCTCTTATTTATTGTTTAAAAATGAAAAAGTACATTAAATGGCAGATGGAATTATTTATCAGTTTTAGTAGCAATTATGCTTCCTGCATATCAGTGTCAGAAGGGATTTGTTTCAGTTCCGCTCTGAAAAGCAGAAACGCTTGGCGAGATCTCATGCGCCAATTTAAACTAAGACATATCAATACTAAGGTATTGAATAGTTAATAAACAAATGTAACAAAATTGACATAAAAACGTCTATCATAAAATTTGCGACTCATTAAACACGTTACTTCTTTTATTAATCATTAAATGGTGAAGCTGAATATGACATTTCTATTAAATAAATATACATTGCTTAAATCTTTTTAAATGGATCTTTTTTTTTATTTGTTATAAAATAAGTAGAAGGAAATTATGTATTGTAGTTAATCATAAATATTCAAAGAATTCAGCAATTTCAAATTATCATATTATCACGTGTAATAAAACTCATGAACAAATGTATTATTTGTACTCATGCAACTAATGCAAAATGACTTTATTTATTTATTATTTTAAACATGTAGAGATTTAATTAGTGGCCATTATCATTCCAATGTTATACCAAACGCATCCAGATTTCAATTTAGTTTTATTGTACTGTAATAGATAATACCATGGGTTCTACTAATCCAAAGTGTCAAGTCACATGACCATAAGTTTGAGTAAAAAGAGAGCTGTTTGGCATTCGCTCGAAAGAAAGGCGAGAGGGTTCTTCGTCTCCGGTAACGATGACAGTTTAATAACCTTACGATACGGCGGCACTTAGTTTTGCTATGCGCAGACATCTTGTAAGGCTTCGCCCATTGGTGCCATCTAAGTATTTTAACTTCTAACTTTAATGCAATTAACCTTTCCTGTCTTAATTGTTAATACCATGTTAGTTTTGTTTATTCTAAATAAATTAACTGTTTTTTTAAACGTTACTTCTTATCTTAATCAGCCCCCTAGACACTGATCTAAATGCAATTGAGTGGGCCTTTTGTCCCACCCAGTCCAACATACATAGTATAAAAAAAGTATAGTAATCTTCAATAATTCGAAATCGAGATTTTGAGTCCCTGAGTTCAAAAAATACGTTTTCAGAAAATGTCTGTCTGTCTGCGACAAATCCACTTACATCCACAAGCTGCAAACCTCTGATAACAGTTAATGGAGTTAATGGATGTAAAGTGATGTCAAATGTCTGTAGAAAAGATAACTCAAAAACACTTTTGAGCTAGACGGATGAAATTTAGCATACTGTCTTTGCACTAAATTTGCAGATTTCTATCAAATTTTGAGTAAAATATGTTCAGAAGCAGTTAGTATTCCCGGTTGTTCGAATAGAAATTAACACGATAACGACTAAACAAAGACAACTAGATAGATAAGATTCAGTACACATTTTTACCATTTATAGTGTAAACACCGTTCAATTTGGAGCTAAATCCAACAACGGGTTCGTTGTCTGATGGTCTGTACTTTCAGAAAATGTAAACGTTGTGATTCAAAAAATAACTGAATTAAACATATCAAATTTTGATATGGAATTTTGAGACTAAAAGTAAAGTTTTGTGTCAAATTTTTATTTAAATATATTGAGAAGATAATGTATAAAATATGAATTCGATTTTTCGATATTATTAACGGATGCCGGTGATTAATCGCCAAAGAACTCGCCAATGAGGGTACGACAAATGCAATAAAAAAAATCCAAAAGTTAATATTTCATAATTATTGCACATCATTGTCATGTACGACGTTCTCTGACATGATGCGTTTATTAGAAAGTATGCAAGAGAGATTTGGGGGACACCACTTCCTCTAGTTTTTACTTACTTTACAACTATTTTATTGACAACTGTTTCTTAATGTATCTTCATTAGCTATCTTTTTTATATTTTCTTCTTTCTTTCCCTATTTTCTAATTTTGTTTCTCAATACTCTAAACACAATAACGGAAATGCCGCGTACAAAGCTTTCAGGGCATCCAAAACAAGTAATCGAAGCAACTTCAGTTCCCCTGGTTCTAAAGATTCGTAAATAAAGAAGAAAAATCAACTCCATTATTTGCCAGCGTCTAAGAATTTACGAACACCAACTCAAAATTCATCTGTCCTTTTCATTTCATTATTTTAATGAGATTTTTATAATAAATTGAAACCAAACAAGTTCCTTTTTTGAGAATTTAATATCACATTTTGTTACGTATTATAAAGTATCGTAAGAGCTATTAAGTCTTTTGCTAAAATATTTAATGGAGGCTTTTAAAATGCAAACTGTAATTTTCTATTTATAATTATGTAGTGTTTTCCCTAAAAGAAGTGATTTCATAAACAACATTCCCGTCGCTGCAACACGTCTATTTTACGGCTTAAAAATTTACTTAAATTTATGATATCGATCCAACCATGACGTCATTCCAACTTTAGTAATCGCTTCGACAAAATAAGAAAAATTTTCTTTTGAGAACCTTTTATCAAACCACTTAGAAAATGATATATTAGATCTTCTTCATTTTCTTTGATGATGAAAGGTAATCTAAAGATGAGTCTTAAATTGTTAGATTTAAAAAATGTATTGAAATGTGAAACAAAATTGACCATTTCTTTTAAAGACATCTTCATAGGCCTAGAACCACAAAATACCTGAAATATTCACTGCTCTGAAGAAAATCATTGCTATTTTTAATGAAAGGAAAAGCATCATTTTATTACAAAGTCAAAATTTATAGTTAAAGAAGCTTTCTCTGTAATAATAAATCTTAGAGAAGAATTTTTTTGTCTCAAAATGGCTGCTGCTTTCGTTATTTTCCGTAAATATTATTTTAAAGGAATTTCTTCTGAAAACGCTCACCATCAGGTATACATCAAAACATGCACTCTTCAATTCCTGTGTGAGAAAATAAAACAAGATAGCTAATGCATTTCTTTTTTGCTTTGTGATGAAGTAAACAAAATTGTTAATACTTGTTTACTTAATGAAACTTGTATGATTTAATTAAAGATTGCATGTAAGGTATTTTGTGTGAGATTGGATGCAAAATGCGAAGGCATAAAATATTTATGAATTTTCTTTTACTATCAAAGCTAATATTCCTGAAAATTTATTTTGTTCTATTCATATAGCAAAGATAAATATATCTATATCCATTTCCATGGTTGTTTACAGGAAAATTTTCTATTATTAGAATTTATGTATTGTTAAAAAAATTGTTTTTGAAAACCCATTAATAATATATATATATATAAAATGAAGAAATATTTGATTTGTGATTTCTGAAGGAAGTTGCAAAATTTAAGATACTTGCCGCTTTGGGGGTCCATCATATTCACTCAGATAATTGATTTTTATTCTATTAACCATTTAATATGAAAGACATTTTTTTAAAATGCTAATTTATTTGATAAGATTTAAAAATACAAATTTAATTTAATGCAACAAATTATTGGATATACAAATTAAAAGTGCATATACTACGAAATAAAAGAGGCACTCCTATGTCGGAATTAATGTCCAAAAATGTAAATTTTTTTTATCTTAATTCCAATACCGGCAAAAGCACGTGATAAAATATTTTGATGGATAAGATTGAATTTCATAACATTAAAAGCCTCATAATATTTTAAATCAAACTTAAATAATTCATTAAAAGTAAAGAAAAACTGTTCAAAAATAAAATTGATAATATTAAAGAGGTAATTTTTTGAATTTCAATATGATGCAAAAACCTTGTTCTGAAATTAAAAATTTTGAAAGATACGATAAATTATTTCCATAGGTTTAAATCATAGCGAGTATCCATTTAGGGAAGGTTATGCCTATTTTCACAGTCAATTAAACTTTCTATTTAACGCATATTTCTTGATTTCTTTTACATCTTCTGACTAAAGAAAGCATCTGACACTGCCAGCAGCATTTACAATATAAAATTGTATTTAGTTTTCGAGGTGCTAATTAAATGCAATTGTGAAAACGCTAAATCAGGTAGTGTGAGACGTGCTTTCACCGACCGTTTACATTTGAATATTGCCATTCCATAATAAATAACAAGAGCGATTACTTACGTTAGCATTTTATATATTAGAGAATGAATGAGTGAATCTCAACTTAATTGTAAATTAATCGATAAATAAAAATTAAATTCTAATATTATTTAAGAGTCCACCTTTATTTCAAAATTACCAAATATAAAAAGAATTCTATAATATAATAAGAATATTATTCCATAATATAACATCCCCTAATACAATAAGTTATTTAATTTGCAAAACCTTTTTTAAATGCTTTTACTTCTTAACACATATGAAAGTTTGTATTTAAAGGACTTTTCAAGTAACTACTTGTATGATAGCATTGCACCGATTTTAACTTTACAACACTTATGCGGCACGAAATATTTATTTGAGAAGTGCACAATTTCGTTATTCGGTGAAGTTCGATTCTCGAGGAAATTTCCAGAACTTTAGATCTCTTATCCTTCCCCCACAAACTATAAAAGCCGGACACCTGTGCAGAAATTTAGAGTAATGTTGACCGAGCTGTTGAACGCCGTGAATTCCAGTGAGCTCTGCGATATAAACGATCTTTTCTTAGTATGTTTCGTGTTCTATTGCAATTCAGTTTTGAGCTATATAAACATATTTTTGGACGCATTCGAATTTATGATTTTTTTATATTACGAAAACTGTTTGAAATTATTTTATTTAAAAAACTTTTTACTCAATTATTTTACTTTTTCATTTAATGCCATTTTTTCCAGTGAGGGCATATACAAAGCGCAAAAATATATAGAAATATGGATCGAGCAAAAAGGTGACGTTGCTGATAAATCACTAATATGAAAATTTATTTATTATTCATTTGAACAGGAAAATCGCAATGCAGGGAAGAAAATGTATTAAAAGAAACTTTTTTTACTTGCTATTTGAGCTCTCTAAACATTTTAATACAGTTAAAAGACCGAATGTGTGTTGCACTTGTTTACTTTTCTGACTAATTCATTTGCTGGGCCAGAACAGCTTGGTTGACAGGGCGTTGGATTGGCATCACTTGGCTTGTGAGCTCGAGCCCAACCAGCAGAAGACTATGTGCAAGGTGGCTGACGTGGGTATAAATCTGTCATATCCACAAAGTCCTCCACGTCAAAACAATGCCATTGGTGTAAACTGGATCAGAGGTGATCGTTTTCTGATTCAATTTTAAATTACTGTCTGTGAATGAAATGCATGCATGGAGTCCTCCACATAAAAAGGGCTGTGACCCATGAGAAGCTAAGACATACTCTAGATGGCGCTAATGAAACAAGAGACGCTGAAACGGCATAAAATTGCTGCCTTAGTCCACGGGCTTGACTATGGCTAGAGCCATAAGCAACAACAACATACATTTGCTTTTATATATCAATCCATATTCCTATCAAAATATACAAGAGAAATTAAGAAAACATGAAAAGTAATTGCAGTTGTGAAACTATATGAACCTATTCATTGGTTTAAAGACTCATTATTCGATAAAAATCGTGTTAACATATTTATTAGAATAACAAATAAAAACAATTTTAATGAATTTCTATATGATTATATTCTGATATTTGCCTTACTTAAATTTATCATGTAAAAATTATTCGTAAAAAAGGCCAACTGTGTAAATTAATATTCCATGCCTGAACCAACCAACCTAGAATTCACCCCTATCTCCCTCTCCATTGATGGATTATTTTTCAAGAAACAAATTGATTCTTTAAATCTTTCATTAAACAAGAATGACAGATAGCACCAATGTAAAATTCTAGAGACCAAAAAATACAAAAATTAAGTGTACAGGAGGTTATCAGAAATTCCGTTGTCTCCAGGGATAAGTAGGAGGGATAAGGTATGATCCGGAAAGTGATTCTTGTTCGAATCTTGTAAGTTCTCCCAGAATCTTCTAAGTAAGAAAATAAGATTCTAGTTCAAATCTTATAAGTACTCCCAGCCATAGTATAAATGATCGTTGGACTTAACTATTTATTCAGAACGTTCTAAGGAACAAATAATTGTCTTCACTTTTGAATCATAGAGACGGAAAGAAATGTGAGGAATGACTCGCTGTAAATTTCTTCTGGTTCTTCTTTCGAACATGCTTTTCTTTAGAATGAGGATATTTATTTGGCAAATAAAGAAAAATAAACTATCTGTAAACATTCTAGAATATAAATAACAAGTTTTGTTTTTCCGAAGTCAGATATCCCCCTGGGGACATCTCGTAATTGAGGATGAGAAGATTCCGGCCTGGTGGTTGGTTCCCACCTCACTGGTGTGTATAGAAAAAGGTGCGGTCTGGCTCCTACCATCTATGGACGAAATGTACTTTCTGTGGGAAGGGTTGTACCGTGGCCGGTGATGTCCCTTAGTATTCAGCCACAATTCCCGCCAGTTTTGCTGTTTTGGATCATTCAGATATTTCCGTGGGCCTTAGGGCGGGTCGGAGTACCCAGTTTAAGGTTTCTGAACGGAAATATACATTTTGTTCCGACTTTTATATGCAAAATATCTTTTTATCTTTATATTTCAGCCAATTTCTCCCAAAACTGCTTTATATGAGTTTTTCTTCTATGCCGAATATTCAAAATGAACTTTTTAATGTTTTGATTTTATTTTTATTTTATTTTTTTTTATTTTTACACATTTTAACTATAGCAATATGGAAAGGCCCCAAATACCTGCTCAACGAAACTACGGAAGGTTCTCCAGTCGCCCTGATATCACTGCCAAATTTCTCCTCTTTTTCATTAAATGTGATTGAATACCTGAGGTACATATTTTGTTCGTTCGAGATGATCTCCCTGATGGGTTTAAGGAACAAGGATGTTTGCTGAGAAAATTCGAAACATGTCCGAACATATGATTGCTTAAAACTATTAGCTAAGTGTTGTACACTTTTGTATTTCAATACTTTAAGAATATGAGCTGTCATTGCAGTTTTTGAGGGAATGTTTCATATCTTCGAAACAGGGACTCGGGCGCTCCAGTATTCTTAGGTATCAGAACTAAAATTATCTTAGGAATGAGAGGTATAACCTACTTGATGTAGAAATAAAGAAATATCACATAGTTCAGCTTTCCATATTCTTTTTTCAGTGAGAAAAGTTTCTTCAAATATTATTTTATGGGAGGAGGGATGTTTTTACAGCTTCATGCTGATGCACCGACTTCGCTTAAAAACAATGCGAAGTTTCCAAAAGATGATATTTGTACTAAAGATAAACCATTTTCTTTTTTTCTAAAAATATCCTCGTATTATCAAATGATGCATCGCATAGCAAGGTAGAAAATCAAATTTTGTATAATAGACTTCCGAACATCCAGGTTTAATGTAAAATATTTTTTAAATGACCTAAAATGGCCATTTTTTCATTTTTCTTCTTTATTAATTGGGTTTTTATCCATAAATGCAGAATATTTTACATTGTTTTTCTATTCAATCAATAAATTACTTCATATCCATGGCCTCACAAGCAGGTGTATATTTCTTGAATTTTCCCTTAGAGAATCGACTAGCAAAATTCGTTCTAAATTTAAACTATATCAGTAAGAGAACAGTATATTGTTTCACACTTTTTCACTCGAATGCAAATTTTTGCTGTGGAGTTTCACTACCTGTGCAAACAAATCATCCTAATTCCGGACATATCATGTTTCTCAAAAATGTCCTAGCATAGCTCCTAGAAAAATTATATATAAAATGAATTGGAATATCTGTGTTTTGCTTTTATTTAAAAAAATAATAGTAATCGAATTCTAAAATTTTCTTCCTTCAAATTAAAGTAATAAATGTTTTTTTAACGTTTAAATACAAAAGATGTCAAGACATTCGAACTCTAGATTTTGACGAATATCCACGTTTTAGACATTCCTGAGTTCGAAAAACGCTTTTTAAAGTCTATCTGTCTGTGCAAAGATAACTCAAAAAATCTTTGAGATAGACAGATGAAATTTGGCATTTGGTTTTTACACCAAATATATCTAATTTTAAGCAAAAGCCTCTCCGTGAAAGTCTGTCCATTGTGTTGGAATATGAGTTGCACGATAACCAAAATACGAATAGAGCTGGATAGATAAAATTTGGTACAGAAATTTTTTCACGCAAAAAAACACCTCGTTCTACAAACGCTTGAACAGTAAGAAAAAAATACAATACGACGACATGTTGTTGTCCCGTATGGACAAGTACTTGCTATGGACCGAACAGCATATTTCAGCCTATCTAAGCATGCGCTCTCACTGGCCCATTGTAAACCCATCTTAATGCACCACCTTAAAAGTACCAAGAACAATCACTCGAGAGAAAAGTATATTAAAATGATTTTTTTTAAATCTTTTTAATTCCAAGTGCTTGAAATAAAAATACTCAAAGCTTTAGAAAACTGACCACCACTCATTGCGATTGGCAAAAATTGATCTGAAAACTGCAACGTAGAGGCTGATGGCGAGTGACTGTCTATAATCTTGGTAACGAGTCTGAATTTAATTCAGAAAATGATGTCAAGACTCTTGAGATGTATGACGCAAAAGATGGGAATTTTTTTAAATTTTACATTTACGAAGCAACGGCAAAGGCAAAACAATAAAGAGGAAGGATACGTTTTACTAGTGAAAAGCATTTCCTGATTCATCCAATATTCTGAGGATTTCAAGAAAAATTAAACTGTTCCTTTCATTTTATTTTTAATTAATCAAACAAATGATGATTCTCTTTGAATATAAGGACTTTATTATTACATTTGTAGCACCTTTTACTCTCTCTTACACATAATAAAGAGAGAGTATATTAATCGTCAAAATATTCGAACGCAGATTTTAACGAATCTCCACAGTTTAAACCACCCTGAGTTTGAGAAACATATTTTTAGAAAATCTCCATCTATGTCTCTCCATCTATGTCCCGGTGTGTGACAAAGATAATTCAAAAACGCTTTGAGCTAGACAGAAGAAAATGCTTATACGATCTTTATACCAAATTTGTTGATTTCACTCAAATTTTAAGCAAAATCTGTTCAAAGAATGTTTGCCTGCCCGTTTGCAAGTAACTGTAAACCGAAGGCAGCTAGATAGATAAAATGTTGTACACATATTTAACATCTATAGTGTAGACTCTATCCAAATTTGAGCCAACAAGGAGTTGACAGTCTATTGATCTGTACTTTCAGAAACATGCAACGCAATACTCAAAAATGCTGAGACTTAAATATATCAAATTTGTTATGGACTTTTGTAATTACAAGTGCAATTTTTGTATAAAATTTTTGTTTCAAACTCGTCTAAAACGCAAATAATTAAACTTTCGGAAATTATTAACCGCTTGCCAGGGATTAATCGTTAAAACGCTTGACAAGGATCAAGCGAATGATTCAGTAAAAATGCCAAATACATATCAAAGGTAAATATTTCGTAACTATTGTACGGCAGTGCCATGCAAGGTGTTGTCTACGATAACACTTTTATGAGAAAACATGCGAAAAAATTTTGGTGAGAGTACTCCCGCTGATTGGAGTAATATTATGATCGGAATGTTCAATTTCGTTGAAATTTCTGTGATTAAAACCAGTCTCCGATCGGATGTATTAATATTACAAAGATCATAAATTATTCTTTATATTAACTAAAACTGTTTAATATTCCTCCGTCATAAAAAAATTTTGAAAAATATATTCCAAAAAACAATATCTGCTCCAAAATAAATACTAGAAATACCACTGCCATCCAATTATTTTTTTTAAAAAAATCAGATCCAGTCTTTCATCTGAAAAAAAAAAAAAAAAAAAACCTTTTTTAAATTTTGCGTTGTCTACACATATGTATACTATATGTATATATAAGATATATGTATATATATGTACATATATATGCATATATATATGTACATATATGTACATATGTATATATATGTATATATA
>JAPMOR010025237.1:64194-101597 GCA_026543865.1 Argiope aurantia
AAAATATTATTAGAAATGTTCTAGATAATGTTGTTAAGTCATCAAAAGTTTTAGAGGAAAGGTTTGGTTTGGTTTGGTTTAGTTATATTAACGTCCCTTTTGAAGCAACACTCGGGCTATTTTGGGACAGACCTCGTAATTTTGAACGGCGGTCAGATGACGAGGACGACACCTGAGCTGGCACCCCCCCCCCCTCTCCACACCACACCACACCAGTAAGGAAAGGAGATATGAAATAAATAAAGAAATAAGTTCTTAACAGAAAATTTAATCGAGCTCAAAAAAGCTTTAACCATCGCCAGATAAATAACTGCTATTACAGAAGATATATACGTTATATCTGCTTTTATATGTATGCATATAATATAAATCTTGCTCATAGAAATAAGAGTTCATATCTTGAAAAACAATTTTCTTACAAAAATGACTTTCGTCTTAATTTAAAAATCAAAAAAATTATCTTTTTAATGATATCAATTTCATTTCCGTATCATTTATCCCTTTATATTGATAATGTTTTTTTTATTAAATTTGATACACAATCTGTTTTGAAATAATGTGATGGAGTTCCAACTTATCCATCCAAATATTCAATTGTGTGTTTTTGCTAGTCCGTAAGTATACAGTAGGATTTTCATTTCCGCTTTTATTTCGCATATTTATACTTTTTAATTTGCAGTAAACTGATTCACTTGCATTCAAGTTTTTCAATCATGTGAAATAATAGAATGAAATTTTTAATGCATTAACTTATTAATTTTTTAATGCATTATTACTCATTTAACAGCCTAAAAACTCAATAATCTATGCAAACAATTTGGTCACCAAGGGCGATTAATTTGTGGAATAAGGACATGTCGATAATGGAATAATGTATATATGTATGTATATTATTTCATGACCAGGAAAATGTACAATCATAAAACATTCCACCTCAAGAATTCGATTAAAGTCCCTGTATTAGAGCATATACAGAATGTATGTACCTGTGTTATGTCTGTACCTGTCTTTATGTCTGTATCCTGTCTGCGTATCAGTCTAAGAATGCAACAAGCTAGATAGTAAATATGATACGTTTTTATTGCTTGAATTATAAATTTTTGTTAAACTTTGAGAATAGTCTAGCATTTCCTATCTGCGCTTATATAAATGCGATTTGCTTCAAAAGCTCAAGAAGTTAAATTAGTAAGTGGGTATGATATTTACAGCAAAAACTGCAGATTAATGCGTGTATTTTGAATACAATAATTGAAAGTAACAACTAAGAAAATAAAATGAAATTTAGTACGTGACTTTGCCACCAAATCTATAGACCTATATCAAATTTTGGACCCAGTTTCTCAAAAAGAGGAAGTTAAAATGCATACTGGATTCTCTTCATTCTCTTCATCCAAATAGTTTGACAGAGAATACTCAAAAAGATTTAATAAACGAGCTATACTTGCTTATTGGATAAGTCAAAATCTTGTTTAATAACTTCAATCACAAATAGAACTCAGCAGGTATGCACAAAACTTTCTCTCTAATAAAACTGTTATCCCTTATCTCTCAAAAATTTGTAAACCCTGAGTCAGGCAAAGAGCCCTTTGGATGGCATTAATGGTAATAGTTATGAAATATTAAACTTTGGAGTGAATTTAACATTATAACTGAATCTCTTGTGTCATCCTTGGATAGAATTTTGATGATTAATCCCTGGTATGCAGTTATAAATTCCGAAAATCGAATATGGATTTTAGATGCGATTTGAACAAAAATATGACATAAAATAATAATTGTAGTCACCAAATCACATTCCAAATTTGTTATATTTAAGTCATTGCGTTTTTGAGTTATTCATTTTGCATGCTTCTGAAAGAACAAACTGGCAAAACGGTGAACTCTTTGCTAATTTGACTGAAAACTTAACAGGTGTCTAAATTGTAGATATTAAATTTGTGAACTGAATTTTATTTATGTAGCTCTCGTCGATTTTTAACTATCATGTTAACTTATATTCAAACAGCCAGTCAGATAAAACTTCTGAAAGGGATTTGCTCAATATTTCATAGAAATCTACAAATTTAATACCAAGATAGTATGACCAATTTCATCCATGGAAATCAAAGCATTTTTCAATTTTCTTTATCTCAGATAGAAGACAGACAGACGGTCGGACAGAGAGCCAGATCTCCAAAAAGTGTGTTTTCAATCTCAGAGAGGTTCTAAAACGTGGAAATTTGTCGAAATCTCAATTTCAAATTTTTTGAGGAATTACAATACATTTTACTTCGTTTACAAGAAAGTAAAAGGAGTTAAAGTACTTTTAAATATAGAAAACCATTATTTATGGAATCATAACTGTATATACAAGTTTCATACTGTACGTAACATCTTTTTCAAAAGAACTTTGCTGCAGAATTATATCCCTTTAGGGGGGAAGGAGTATTCCCGAATAATCCCTGGAATTCATTTTCCAGTGGTTGGAGTGATGCCCAAATCCACGGATAATGATTATTTTATTTTATTTTTTCATTTATTTCGATCATTTCTCCCCGTGAGTAATTTTACTGTAAAAGAAATAATCACCAACATATCTAATTCTAATAAAAGACTCGGTTTTAACAAACTGGGATTTCGAAATAGATTTTTTTTTTCATTGTTTACAGTGACCTTTTTGCAAAATAGTAGACTGATTAATCAGCATGTTTTATTGATTCACAGTGAGCACTCTAAATGCAGCTAAAAATAAATAAGTCAGTTCAATCAAAATAACTAGCAGTTAGAACTTTTTTAATTAGAGTACGGAACGAAAAAAATAACTGCAAACGTGAAGAAAACTGTATTAATGACACCCCAGTTGACAGATGTAAAGACAGGCGAGGTGATTTTAATTATTGACTTTACTTTTCTGTCCATTAATTGAGTTTTTTCCTACGTTATTTGGATAAAAAGGGCTCATTGAATGTCAGTGTATTTCAAAGATTTCCTGTGGGCTAAATTCTGGAAATGTCGTTATTTGATGTCGTAATTATGGGGAAATTTTCTAGTTTATTAATTTGATTATAAAGAAATTACGATTCTTTCAACAAAAGTATTTAATTCTTGAATATTCGGAGTGAATATTTTTTTTCCTTTTAAATGTTATCAAAAGCTTATATCTTCTATTAATCTATGTTTTAAAATATTTTTATCATTGGTATTTTTTATTCATAAATAAATTCTTTAAGTCCTGTCCTATTCACATGATAATTTCAATTCAATAAATTCAATTTTCAGTGAAATTACAATTATTCAACTTTCTGTAATTCTTTTATTTGTGCATGTCCGATCCAATATCTGTAACACTTTTGATGTATTATCTATCTTTTGATGTAATGAATCTAACATGTGGGTTATCCGCTGCTTCAACTTTTGTAAATCCTGGGAAAGTGGAGACCCGCAAAAGGAAAAAAAAATCACAGGGATCCAGGGATCTCAGCTACCAAGAAAGCAATGAAGAATCATTTGAGCTATCACAGTCAATCCAGCAATGAAGTAAACTATCGTCCAAATATTGAAGTAATTTGTTATGCCAATGCAGCAGAGCGCCGACTATTTGCAGAGTGAATACAGTAATCACCTCTTTTAACTGAGGAAACAACCACATTGAGAGTCTATCATAATAAATAAACCTGTTAATAGATATTTTCAAGAATTGTTGGTTATGACATAGGAAACTCTCATCGGAGAATCACGCTAATATTCCATTGTTCTATGTGGATTTTCCATGCCCCAAAACCTTAAATAAGGGTAACTTTGCCATATAAGCGAAAGGAGGCTTCATCCGTAAACACAAACTTGTTCACGAAGCCATCCACCTCTACCATATGTTGCAAATTCCCACATAAATCTTTGGCAATGGTTTTGGCGATAATGACGGCGCGAACTTTTTCTGATAGCTGGGATTTCGTTACTAGTAGAATTTTCATTATTTCCAAATAAATTTGGTATAATTGGAATTTCAGCTAAATAATTCAATTGCAGAATTCGGCAATGCTATTCATTTTGTTGCACTCAATATGAATCACTCTGTCTTCTCAAAGTTTTCTGAATATACGGTATCATTTTTGTCCCTATATCCTTGTTCAGTACAAAATAACTTCTTATCGGAAAACATTATTCTCCCAATATCTTTATTACAATGTCTGTTCAGTGTTTTTTATATCTTATATTTTTTCATAATTTGTGTGACAATTAAATCTTGTAATTTTCTTTTAAGATTTAGATTTAAAAAAACTCAACGCTACATGGCTAACTGCAGTCAGTTTATTTTCAGAAGATTGTAAATTTCTTATAATTTTAAGAATTATTTTTATGTCTTCTTACAAAAGATGAGCGGTGACCTTTACAGCTATTGGATCTAATAGACGATTTATAGTTCAATAAATAAATATCCTATCAAAACCAAGGAATTTTAATTAATCAAAGATTGTAACTGCAAAAAAAAATCCAAAATAAAAGAGTTCTTTAAAATAATTATAAACTTTTGCTTTTTAGAGAAAAAAATCGTCTGCATTAATAAAAAGTTACCAGTTGCTGGAACAAAGAAAAGAATTATATTACCAAAGAATTAAATCTATTTCTTATTTTTTGGAGTGTTATTTGTTAGTGAAAATGATGTTTATCTGTCTATTCATGTGTATGTGAAACTGATAGCTTAAAATGCAAGAATCCAGATGGATGAGATTTGATGCATATTTTATGATCAGAAATGTGGATGTATATTGAATTTTGTACATAATGTGGCAATACGTTGAATATTTACCTTCCTGTTTATTTTTGACTAAAAAAAGCAACGGTCCTGGTAAATGCGTTTGATATGCTACTTTATGGCCAAAATCATAATTTATATTAAAATTTGAATCTCATCGGTTGAAAAAAAATCTCCAAAATTTATCATCGGTTTTCTTCAATAAATTTACGAAATTCAAAACGTCAACTATTGAATCGCGATACATGGAAGTCGTAGGCGGAGAGAACAGACATGCTCTCGTGAATTTGCCGCGACCTTGGATGGTTTCTTTCCTCCCAAACACTAACACCAGAAATTTTCAAGAGAAAGTAGACTTTCAACAGTCCAAATGCAGAGGCTATAAGATATTAATCCTTTGCACTCGAAAAAATATTTCGATGCATAATTATTCACTTAATATAAGGACTTGTTTATTGCTCCGAAAAATAAATATGTACATAATAGTTTTAAGTTGAATTTCCCAGAAAAATTAATCGACATTTTCTTATCACTCTGTTGCTATTTTTAACAATCAAAATTTTTAAAAAAATTTAAGTCAAAATGATGACCGTCTTGAATGGTATTTGAAAGAAATCATTCAATTGCAAAAGATTAAAAAAAAGTAATTTAGAAAATCGTAGTATAAATTTTTAGCATATAATTACTACCGCTGGTATTTTGTTTTAATATTGACTTGTGCAAATAGAGTACAAATCACTAACATTTCCTTAACTGATACCTTTTCCGGAAGCCTTTTGAAATAAGAGGTGATCAGTTAATACGGTGATCTGCTAATCGTCTTATCCTGTTGCTGTATATGATTTGTAATAAAGAAAAACATTAATAAAAAATAATAAATTAATAATCATAAAAAATTGTCTGCATCGGTATAGAAGTACAAAAAGTTATATATCGATACAAACGTTTAATTTATTTATCTGACCTCGATTCAAAATGCAAAGACTGTACAACAAGACTGCAGGGTACAGTGAACCTTTTAGAATTTCAAATATGTGATAATGGTTCTAACTGTGCTTTTTCGAGCTGACCTAAGCATATTCATGAGAAGCGTGATTCGTGACATTTTATCTGAGCCAAAATAACTTTGAACTACCAAAACAGATCCTGATATGAAAGACTGATTTAACTCCATTATATTGAGGGAGAATTTATTAAAGAATTTTTAGAGGAAACTGAATATTGTTTTGTTTTGCTGGGAGGAAAGTATTCAGCGAGCAATTCATTACTCATTCATCTATCAGCTTTTTGAAAATGCTGGTTAAAAGCACAATCAGAGAATAGAATTCGAAATCTTCCTTTCGGGTCATATTCCTCGACCATGCCGTACTTCAATTTGTGACATGGAGAGTAATCTAAATCGCAAAGCTATATTTTACTTTCTCATCTACATAGTATAGAGAATATATAATAATCTTCAAAGAATTCGAACTCGAGATTTTGACGAATCTACACATTTTAGACCTCTCTCTGAGGTCGAAAAATACATTTTTGGAAAACGTCCGTCCATCTGTCTGTCTTTGACAAAAATAACTCAACAACGCTCTGAGCTACATGGATGAAATTTGGTATACTATCTTTGTACCAAATGTGTGGATTTCTATCAAATTTTGACCAAAATCCATGCGGTGCAAGTCTATCTGTCCAGTTTTTCAAATATGAGTTAACATGATAACTACTAAACGATGAAGGCTAGATGGATAAAAATCGGTTCACAGATTTAACTTTTATAACCTAGATACCTAAAAGAAGTTTGATCCAAATTCAATAAAGGAGGGGCCTTTTTTTGTTATTCTGTACTTTCAGAAACATGTAAACACGATAATTGAAAAATGGATTTATTTAACTATATCAAATTTGGTATGAGATTTTATGACAACAAATGTAGTTTTGGTTCAAATTTTTGTTTCAATCGGGTGGGAAATACGCACTTAAAATGCAAATTCGATTTCCAGGTACTATTAACTGCACACTAGGAATCAATCGTCAAATAATTCGCCAAAGATGACATAATGGTTTCATTAAAAATGCTAAATTCACGCCAAAAGTTAAAATTTCATAACTACTGTAAGCCACTGCCATGCAAGGCATTCTCTGGGGTCTTTATTAAAGTATGCGAGAAAGTTTCGGAAGATCCCTCGCGCTGAATTATATATATAATTTTAACAGTTAATCTTTCGACAATTGATTTGCATGACTCCACAATTCATCTTCTGACATCATAAACAGTTTCTATACTTGGAGAATGAAAATAGTAAATATTCAAATTTCGACATTCAAAAACACTGTTTTTCTCAGGGGAAAATTTTTAATACCAAAATATCAGAAATCATTTTGAGAGTAAGTATTAAATTTACTATCGGAATCATTAAGATCTTTTATATTCTCTATTCATTTTTCTTTAAAATAATTTTAAGTTCTTAAATATATTTTTTATTACTTCAAAAACCATTAACAAAATTCTAGTTCGAAATATATGGAATAAAATTCAGTTTAAATCATTAACTAGGCGATTTAAATGTCATCTTATAACAATTTGTCAGAGATATCTTATTTTGGTTCCAATTTTCACAAGACCATTAATGGCACATATTGACATTGTGGCGCCATCTAGTTGAAATAATTGTACTTTTTGCTTGAATTGGAGTCACGTTTACATAGATGATTGACAATTATTTCAAAATTTTCCTTCCCCCCCCCCTCCTTCTCAATTGCGTACCGAAATGTTGTTGTTTTTTTCACAATAAAATTGTATAATATAGTGACAGTTTTAAGTATAAAAAAAATTCATGTTTTTTTCTAAAAAATGTCACACTAAATTTTTTTTTCCTATAAAAACTTTTAGAATTTTTTTTAAATAAGAATTTGGATAATAGAGAAACTTACGCATCAGTGACGACAACTGTTGTTTAGAAGAAAAGTTCGTCTTAAAATTTTGCATTTATATCTTACATTCTGAAACTAAACAGTGTGGTTAGAAAATGTATGTTCAAGTAACAAAAAACTATGTAATATTTAAATATATCTACATTTAAATATAATATAAGTAATTCCTTGTGAAAGCTTTCATGATTCTCACTTTCATATCACATAAAATTCTTTAATTAATTCTTTTAATTCTCTACGAAATATTTTCGCATTCTCCTTACTAAAAGTGTCATTCCACGCAAAATATTTTAGACCTTGAACAAAATCATGATGCGATGAAGGCACATACATTTTTCAAAATCCACACATTAGCGTTTCGGGCTTCGTAGTATAATGAAGAAAATCGGGACTGCATTTTCGCTTGATGAAATGAAACCAAAATTTGACACACAACTACAATTTTAATAACAAAATTTTGTAGAAAATGTCATTTTTTTTTCAATTATTTGTGTTTTTGAGTCATTCAATTTTACATGCATGCGAAAGTACAGAATACAAATTTAGAATTTTGAGAATTTTTCAAAACAAATTCAGTTTTAAATTTGACTTATGAAATTAGTTCAAAGTGTTTACAAATTTTATTTACGAATTTAGTTCAAAATTTAAGATGATTCGGTATCTAGAATTCGAATTTTTTATCATGTCAGAACATGATATTGTTTGGGTTAGGGGGTTCTGAAGTTCGAAATCGCGTAGGCAAGGAATAAAGTATAAATGGCAATTTTCATCATCATCTTTTAATCGCATATATTTTTTACCTGTTTTTATCAGTATTGCATTATTATTATTATGCATGCTTCTTTGACAGCAGATGTGTTTTTAAAAGGTTGACGTGGAACTGTGACATCATAGCTTTTATTTCATCTCAAATTCGGTCGAGATCCAAAATTTTGTTTGCCAGCTAGAAAAATTGAAAATGAAAGTTTAAAAAAATTATCATTATATATATATATATATATATATAGAGAGAGAGAGAGAGGGAGAAGCCTCGTGATTGTTTCAAACCAGTTTAAACTGGTTAATGACTTAATAATTGTACATGATAACTTGAAATTTGGATCGCAGATTTCATTTTAATTTATTATTATTTTTTATATTTTCTTTTTGACAATTGCCCTACTTTTTTTATATACTTCGTACACAAGAATGTAATCAGCTATCTAATGTATTAAGGAATTTGTTGCAACAGAGGGATTTTCACCAAACCATAAGGTCTTAGTGGTCTACTGGAAAAGTCTCCGCTTCGGATGGAAGATGGAGGATTGACATCCGATTCCATGGAAAGACCAAGGACGGCAAGATTCTTTCAGTATCAAACATCACTCTACTTTTATGGAATAAAAATTAGGAAAAAAAAAGGACGCTGACTTTGCGGAAACCTCATTATCCCCAAGTTTCCCGGCTTGAATCAGTGCTTAAAATCGGAAGGCTAAACCACTCAGTCAGCCAACATGGTTCAATTACTTTTCCTCGCATATGAAATAAGTTAATAACATGTATAATAAACCAATTCAAATTTTTTTGTATACGTAGTATAGAGAAAATATTGTAATCGCCAAAAAATTCAGAGATTTTGGTAAATCTCCTAGTTTTAGACCTACCTGAATTTGGAAAACACATTTTTAATCATCTGTCGTGACAAAAGATAACTGAAAAACTCTTTGGACTAAACAAATGAAATTCGGTATGCAGTCTTTACATCAAACTTTTATATTTCTATCATATTTTGAAAAAATTCCATTCAGAGGAATTCTGTCTGCAAGGTTGTTCGAATAATATATCAAATAAATAAGTTGCAAAACGAAGAGAACTAGATGGATAGAATCCGATACACAGATGTAACATCTAAAGTATAAACACATATCAAATTGTTTACCAAATCCAAAAAGTTATTGCCCTAAGAAGTTTCTCTATTTAACAGTACTTTCAGAAACATATAAATACGATAACTAAAAAATGCAATGACTTAAATATATCTAATTTGATATGGGATTTTGTTATCAAAAGTGAAATTTTGTGTCAAACTGTGGTTTCAATTCAATCAAAAGACAAATTCGATTTTTAAATATTGTTAACAGCATTCCAGGGATCAATCACCAAGGTCATACAATAGATTCAGTAAAAATGCTAAATCCACTCCAACGGATAATATGTTGTAACTATTGTAAGCTAATTCCCTGAAAAGCTTTCTCTGTGATAACACCTTGGAGAGAGAGAGAACTAAGGGAAGATCATTACCGCTGGTTTTATCAATGAAATTTTTTTAAAGAAAAAATAAGACACAATAAATTTTTCAATGAAATTGTTCTGTCATTTTAGCATAAAAAATAATACAATCTTTCTCTTCGAATTTTCAAACACCATATGAGCTGATTCGCAGAAGGTTGAAATGGGTGTAATTAATTGGTCAAATAAAAAATATTTCAACATTTTTATTCATTCTTGATTTCAGTTTTCATTTCTCACTATACGATTAAAATTCAATTGAAGTAATGAAACTAAGTCGCGAAATTTCTTCACACCACAAAAAAAAACGTCATCAAATAAACGCTAATATCGTCGGGAAATAAAAGTACAGCCTTGATAACAATTCAGAAGGGTAATTAAAGTTTACATCTGAAGCTTCAAGCTAGAAAGCATAAGATAATCTGAAGGGGGGAAAAACGACTAGAAACACGACACAAGATTAACCTTAGGAAAGAAAAGTCAGACTGAATAAACATTCAAAGTTACTTGTCAAAATATTTTTAATTACGGCATTTCAATTACCTTTTTTCCGCGTTGAAGCAATACTTAATTACAATCCAAAAACTTACTAAAAAAAAGTACATATCCTCTTTCTAGAAGCACGAGTTATGTTCTTCAAGAACAAGATCAAAGCTTCTATGGTTTCAATGAGTAAAGGCAATCTTACTTTACGCAGCAAAAAGAGAAACATCTTCAGCAACAACAACAACAACAAAATTAAATACACTTCATTCAAGTACACTACTTTAGAAGGGAGAAAAAAAATTATAAAACAAAAAAAATCGAAATAACTTTTCAAGCTTAGAGCAATTTTTTGAATTAATGATAAAAGCCTGAAGGCAAAGGATTCGATTTTATACCTTAAAGAACAGGAAAATTTGAAATTATGGTAATAATTCATCAAAACTCTTTGGTGGAACAGCACATCCATCTCGTATAAGAAGGGAGTAGAGCCTTTGGTTAGAATTCCAGAACAGAAAATATTTTTTTAAAAAGATACGATAAAAGCAAAAAATATATCGATATTCGTTGATTGTAGGAAAGGAGATACATCACAAGAGCTCCGCCGATAAAATATCGAATTGTGGAAAATTTTGTTCCGGCCCATTTTCTTTTTCAAAAATTGCTTGATGAAAAGACATTTCTTTTTGCTTTCGAGAAAAATAAAAAAGAAGAGCAAGAAAAGGAAATAATGGATCAATTCGATCCTTTCTATCCTATAACAGATACAGAAAAAAAAAGTTAACAAAAAAGATTTGTAGTACACCTTGGGAAATGACATAAACTCAAAGTAAAAAGGTGATGGCATTGATAATAGGGAGTCCAACAGCTGGGAAAACGGGTTTTGAATTCGGAAATGTTTTACCCAATAAACAGCACTCAGTATGTAGTTTGTTTCGTTTAGAAATTCCAATCACAAAAAAACAAGCGAATTTCAAAGGATTTTTAAGTTTTCTTTTTTAACTTGAATATGTCTTTTTTTCTCCCTTGAAGTAAATAATGACTTTCTTGATAAATTTTTATTTAAGAATAACAATGCATTAAATGAAAAATAATTACACGCTGAGCTAAGGATAAAAAAATTAAAAAGAAGCAGTTTCTTTTATTAAAAAAACATATATTATAAGAATACATATTTTTAATCCATAATTGAATATTGTCCCACTTGTAATGCATTTCTATTCTGGGAAAATTGATTCGTGATTTTATTGATTTTTACCTTTCTAACGTAAATTGAACGATGATACTTGTTCTAAAGTAATTTCATAAATTTAGTTTTGAAAAACATGAATGTTTCATGCATATTTCAATTATACGAATACCAAACCAATAATTATTTAAATAAATATCATTCTTTTCATCGTCTTACGCTTCTCCATAAAGAAATTTACAATACTGGGAGATATTCAGATAATGTATTGCTTTATGTTTTTATAATTGTTATAGATTACTGTTAATTACTTATAATGCTATTGTGTAACATTCATTTTTATAACATTCTTGCTATTTTATAGTTTACTAGTCTCTTCAGTCGACCAGCTGATTCGCAAAGAATACTATTCCGGGAATAATGTTAATATTTGATTTCAGATAAATAGCTTAGATATAATTTCATGTTCATGATTTCGCCAAAATGTTTTAACATCATGTTATTTTAATTGTCTTGTTTGAGTTCTATTAAATTGCTTACATAAACCTTCCTAATGAAGACTAATAATCGGTTAATGCGTCTTCTAAATTTCGCAGTATGATAATTCATATATTACAATTCTTTCAATTCATATATAGAACAATTCTTTTTATGCATCACGTAAGCTACACAGATATTATATCACATCCTTCTTTCTTAGCTTTCAAAAATGGAAGAAAATCACGAGATTAAATACTCGATGAAAAAATGAAAATGATTTAAATCTCAGAACGACAATGTAATCATCGTATAATCAGATTGTGTATCATATAACAAGTTAAGGAGTCATTTTTTTTGTTATTGCCTTATAAGTTTAATGTAAAATATTTATAAATTTGAATACTAGTACAAAGCGTTTACTTTCAATATTTAATTTCGCCTCTTCATTAATTGGGATTTTTATACATAAAGACAATATTTTATGTTATTATTCTAGTCAATCATTAGATTACTTCGCATTCATGGCATCACAAGCAGACAAGCAGAGAACAGTATATTGTTTCCCGCCTTTTCTCTCGAATGCAAATATTTGCTGTAGAGTTTCATCACCTAAGGAAACAAATAATCCTAATTCGGCATGTCCCACATTTCTCAAAAATGTCAACACAGAAAGAAGACATATATTCAGAAGCCTAGTTACTTGGAAAATTATATATAAGATACATTAAAATGTCTGTGTTTTGTTTATATTAAAAAATCAAACAATGATCGAACCCTATAATTTTCTACCTTCAATTTAAAAATATAGTTGTTGTTTCTTTCGTATATAAAATGCTTACAAAAATATTGTAATCGTCAAAAAATTCGAATTCGAAATTTTGACGAATCTCCACGTTTTAGACTTTCCTGAGTTCGAAAGACATATTTTTAAAAAATGTCTGCCTGTCTGTGACAAAAATAATTCAAAAATGCTTTGAACTATACAGATGAAATTCGGTATAGAATCTTTATCCAAATTTGAATATTTCTATCAAATTTTAAGCAAAATCCATTCAGAAGAAGTCCGTCTGAACGTCTGTTTGAATTTAATTTAATACGTTGACTACAAAACGAATCGATTTTGATGGATAAAATTCGATACACAGTTTTAACAACTACAGTGTAGACACCTATAAAATTTTGAGCCAAATCCAACAACGATTGAACTGTCTGTCGGTCTGTACCCTAAGAAAAATGTAAACGCGATAACTCAAATATAGAATGGCTAAAATATATCAAATTTAGTTGGAGATTTTTTTTATCGCAAATAAAGGTCTGTGTCAAATTTTGATTTCTATCAATCTAGAAAACCGTGTTTAAAACACAAACTCTATTTTTAAATACAGTTAACTGCATTCCCAGGGATTATTTGCCAAAAAACTCGCCAATGTCACACGATAGATTCAGTAAAAATTCTGAATTTAATCTAAATGTTGATATTTTGTAACTATTCTACACTAATGCAATGCAAGGGGTTCTCTATGATAACATCTTTATTAGAGAGTATGAAGAGAGAGTTTTGGTTAAATCACTCCCTTTATTTAATCTATGAAAAAAAATTTAAGAAAAAAAAAACAGTAAGTAAATTATTTACTCTTATTTTTTCACTCTGAACATAAACTACATTTTTTTAAAGGCAATCTTTCTCTTTAAATTTCTAAGTAGCAAGCCAATCGACCGCCAAAAGTTTGAAAAGGGGAAGAATTCATTTGTCATTTAACTGCATTCCACTGATTAATCGCCAAAAAAAACTCACCAATAGTCACACGATCGATTCAGTAAAAAATCTAAATTCAAGCCAAATGTTAATATTTCGTAACTGTTGTATACTAATGCCCTGCAAGGTGTTTTCTGGGATTAACACCTTTATTAAAGTATGCGAAAAGGCATTGTGAAGATCCCTCATGATTATTATAGCCCGCATGCTTGTTATATATGAAAAAATTCTTAAAAGAAAAAAAATGTGGCAGCACATTTTCCAATCTTATTTTGTTTTATCAATCTTAACATAAACAGAATTTTTTTAAATATACAATTTCTCTCTTTAAATTTCCAAATATGGAACCAACCGATTAGGCAGAAATTTGAATTAGGTGTAATTAATTGGTCATATAAACACAATATCAACATTTCTATTCATTCCCGATTTCAGCTTTCATTTCACATTATACAGTTAAAATTCAATTTGAAATAATGAAACTAAGACGTGAAATATCTTCACAATGTTAAAAAAAATACATACCAAATTAACGCAAATTTCGTCACAAAATAAAAGTATATCCTTGATTACAATTCAGAAGAGTAATTAAAATTTACATTCGACGCTTCAAGCTAGTAAGCGTAGGATCATATAAAAAAAACCAACCAAAAATAAGGCACAAAATTAACCTTAGGAAAGAAAAGTCAGATTGAATAAACACTCAAAGTTACTCGCGAAAAAAATTTTTAATTACGGCATTTTAATTACCTTTTTTCTGCACTGAAGCAATACTTAATTACAATTCGAAAACTTAAAAAAAAAAGGTACATATCCTCTTTCTAGAAGCACGAGTTATGTTCTTCAAGAACAAGATCGAAGCTTCTATGGTTTCAATGAGTAGAGGCCATCTTACTTGACGCAACAAAAAGAGAAACATCTTCAGCAAAAACAAAAAATTAAATTAAATACACTCCATTCAAGTGCCCTACGTTAGAAAGGAGAAAAGAAATTATCAAACAAAAAAATGAAAGAACTTTTCAAGCTCAGAGCAATTTTTTGAATTAATGATAAAAACCTGAAGGCAAAGGATTCGATTTTATACCTTAAAGAACAGGAAAATTTGAAATTATGGTAATAATTCATCAAAACTCTTTGGCGGAACAGCACATCCATCTCGTATAAGAAGGGAGTAGAGCCTTTGGTTAGAATTACAGAACAGAAAATGTTTTTTTAATACAAAAAAATGCGAAAAATATATCGATATTCGTTGATTGTAGGAAGGAGATACATCACAAGAGCTAGGCTCCACCGATAAAATATCGAATTGTGGAAAATTTTGTTCCGGCCCATTTTCTTTTTCAAAAATTGCTTGGTGAAAAGACGTTGCTTTTTGCTTTCGAGAAAAATAAAAAGAGCAAGGAAAGGAAATAATGGATCAATTCGATCCCTTCTATCCTATAACAGATAACGAAAAGAAAAAATAAAGGTAACAAAAAATATTTCCAGTACACCTCGGGAAATAGCATAAACTGAAAGTAAAAAGGTGATGGTATTGATAATAGGGAGTCCAACAGCTGGGAAAACGGTTTTGAATTCGGAAATGCTTTACCCAATAAACAGCACTCAGTATGTAGTTTGTTTCGTTTAGAAATGCCAATTACAAAGAAACAAGCGAACGTCAAAGGATTTTTCGGTTTTCTCTTTTAACTTGAATATGCCTTTTTCCTCCCTGAAGTAAATAATGATTTTCTTGATAAATTTTTATTTAAAAACTAGCTGACCTGACAAACGTTGTTCTGCCAGTGAACATTTTGGTTGTTAATTAAAAAAATAACGAATGTATTGTAAGTGTGTAGGGATTGGATCTATGACAGAAAGGGGAATGGAGCGCTGTAGACGATGAGCGCCGATAAAAAAAAAAAAAAAAAAAAAAAAAAAACCATTCATTTTCTCAATACAATGTATTTCATTAACGTAACGAACATATACATTATTTGAACTCTTAAAAGTTAAACGTAAAGTGAAAAAGTAATATATTTTTTATCCTAAAGTATAAAAATGAAATAAAGAAAATAAATATTCATTTCGAAGAGCAATTGAGTGTACGATATTTTTTGTCAGTCCGTATTTAGACAACACAAATAAGTTCGATGGTTTGCCAACTCTAGAACATGCCACGTATAATTGTTCGTGTGAAAAACATAGCATACCCAAATCTAAGCCGCAAACAGACATCGTATGGCCTTGCAACTTATTGATTGTCATTGCGAATACCAATCTAATAGGAAATTGAACGCGTTTGAATTCAGTTGTCCCGTCTGTGAGAGTAATTGGAATTTGTGGCAGCAAAGCATTTTCGGCTTGTAATTTGCCTTTCAAAATGGTGGTTTCGATAACGTTTTTCATCAATTTTTTAATGACCAATCGCGTGCCATTGCACAACCGTGGTAGGTTCAAATTCCGAAGAAAAATAACCGAAGATTCAACTTTCAGTCGTAGAAGGTGTCGTGACATGCCTGACAAATCCAGTGAGCTCAAAAACTCGATTGGATAATTTACAGCTTCGTTAGCATGGCAAATTGTATCTATCGATTTGTATGATACCAAGTCGCCTGGCAACGATTGCTGTATCTTGAAGTTTAAATCGCCAACGTCCACATTTTTTGCAGCCAAGATGGCTCTTTCTGCCAGCCACGGATGATTTATGTATTTTGTGCGTACATCGGGAAATATAGGTCTATGAGAGAATTTTGCGAATCAACGACAGTGCAGAGATTAGTGGGCAATTTTTTGCATCCAGTATTTTCATAGACAGCAACTTTTCCATTGCCGATATCTAACAATTGGTCCGAGAATGTATCAGCAGATGGATCTTGTAGCATTTGGAAGCGCGTGTTCATTTTTAGCTGGACTTTTTCAACATTGCGTCACAGTGGCGATGATTTCAAGCAAGCGTTGATCTCATTAGTGTACGGTGAACGTGGATAGGAACACCTTAATTACCTAGCGTTATGAAATATACTTTACGATCTATTCTCATACCTACCAAATACACATAAAAAATTTCGCAAAAATTGGCCGAGCCGTTTCGGAGTGTACGAACACAAACACCGTGACATGAGATTTTTATATATTAGATAACAATGCATTGAAAGAAAAATAATTACATGCATAGCAAAGGATAAAAAGTGTAAAAAGAAACAGTCTCTTTTAATAAAAAAAAACATATGTTGTTAAAATACATATTTTTAGTTCGTAATTGAATACTGTCCCACCTGTCGTGCATTTCTATTTTGGGAAAATTGATTCGTGGTTTTATTGATTTCTATTTTTCTAAAGTAAATTTAACAATGATACTTGTTCAAAAGTAAGTTTATAAATTTAGTTTTTAATAATATGAAAGGTTCATATATATATATATATATATATATATATATATATATATATATATATATGTGTGAACAACAGGTATGTTTTTTGCCATAACTTCACGAAAAATCATTGAGAGACATGAAATTCAGAAATGAGATACAGCATTTTGTTCTGAAAGAATGACGAAAGCATAGTTGCGCAGATATGAATACAATGCATACAGTATGGAATCAAACAAAAAAAGGCTTTATTGAACTCATAGTATCGTTACACATGATTGTCTGTCTAAGAGGAAGAACAGCAAGCAGATGTTCCTTAGTATGGGATATGCCTCCCCTTACTGCAATGGTTGCTTCACACCGTTTCCCCATACTCAGCACCAGATTGTCCAACAGACTTGAGGTAAGAGTGCCCATTCCTCAATCAGCATCTGTTTAAGTTGTCGGGTGTTCCCAGGAGGATGTAATCGTGCCGCAAGGCATCTCCCCAAAGGATCCCACGCATGTTCTTTCGGATTTAAATCAGGGGAGCACGCCGGCCAATCCATTCGAGTCATATCTTCACTTTCCAGGAGCTCCTCAGCAGCATGAGTCCTGTGTGGCCGTGCATTGTCATCCATAAAAACGAAGTCTGATCCAATGGCACCTCGGAACAGACGCACATGGGGAAGGGTCACCTCCTGACAATAGCGATCTCCAGTTACAGAATCTCTGTCGAAAACGTGGAGCTCGGTCCGCCCGTTCATCATAATGCGTCCCCAGACGACAACTCCAGGATCACCGAAACGGTCAGCCATATAATCTTCTTCCGTGTCACTATGCAAGGAGATACCAAGAGGCTTGCAGAGAGGTAGTCCCTTTAACCTTTGGGACGAATCCAATCCAAACAGGATCGCATTAACTCTTGCATCCATAGGCATCGAGCACGGGTCGCCACCAACAGACCCGTCCGAAGGAAGTCCATCTTTTCCATCCTCAAGAGCCTGCACTTTCGGTTCCACTTCAGAGGACTCATTCGAAGACTTTCAGTTCCGCAATTATTTGACATTCTCCCTGTTCGTTCCTCTCCTTATTAAACTTCGGTTCATCCTCCGGATGGCTAAGCTCCTTTTCGGTGACACCGGTCTACATTCGATCTTCAGTCTTTTCTTGCACTTGGCTCTCGCTGCTTCCTTCAATTTCTTCAGTGATAACTTGGATGTCTACAATTTTGTTAACTTTATCTTCTAAAATTTCTTTCCACGACGAAAGCCCTTTCTTCAATTCACTCTTCATGTCTTCATATCCGGTTTTCATTTCCTGCTCCATTCTTTCTTGTCTTTTCTTCATCTCCTGCTCCATTCTTTCTTGTCCCTGCTTCATCTCATCTTGTCTTTTCTTCATCTCAGCCATAGATTTCTTCATCTCAGCCAACAGAGCCAGTAATTCACCATTACCGCTATCAGCCATTTTTGCTTGGGATCTCGTCAGCACCATACACTATTAACCACTACCCCACTTCTGACACCAAATGTTACGAATTTTTACCGGGGTTCGTTTGGATAGTGGAAGTGATATGGTGTAAAGAACGCTCAATCAGCAGGCGAGGAAAAAGCACTTGAACATTTTATCCCTGAACTTATATAACCTGAAATATCTGTGCTTTCGTCTTTTTATGCTTTTCCATACAAAAATTTATAATCATTTAAAAATTTAGATAATTTTCATTGATTGATACTTTTATAATTGGTGTAGGTTAGTGCAAATTATTTTTAATTATTGCGATTGTTTGACATTTATTTTTATAACATTCCTTCTATTTTACAATTAATTAGTCGCCACAGGGGACCAGCTGATTCGCCAAGAATACTGGTTATATCTGTTTTCAGATATATCATTTAGATATAATTTCATTTCCATGATTTCTCCAAAATGTTTAACATTAAAATCGTGTTCTATTAAATTTTAGAACACCCTGTGATACAACATAAACCTTCCAAATAGTTATGTTAACTTAATTAACCTATTAAAAACTTATAGATTAATTAATTTAATTCATCTTTTAAAAAGTCTAATATTCGGTTAATCAGTTTTTAAAATTTTGCAATAATATAGCCACTTTTCTGTAAGTAAATAAGCTACACAAGATATTATACTTTCTATTAAGTTATTATATAGCTTTCTATAAAGGAAGAAAATCACGAGTTTAAATATTTGGTGAAACAATGAAAATGGTTTAAATCTCAGAACAACAAAATTAGACAAAAAGAAACTTATAAAAATCGCCATCATTTAGAAATATTTTCAGAAACATTAAATTAGTGTCAATGTTTTTTAAGTTTTGAAACAGCGTAGAATTCATTTTTGTGTAATATTTTCGAAAGTTACAGACAAATTTCGCTGAAATTAAAATTAAAATTCTCATAAAAATTTCAAAAAAATCGATCTGAAGTGCACATTCAAATCCTCCAAAGTATATATATCTGCGAAGTTTGATAGCTATAAATCAAACGGTCTGGTCTATAAAGCGCCAACACACACACAAACAAATATTCATCTTTATCATTAATGTAGATTAGCTTTATTACCTGGTTTTGCTCAGAATAGATTAAAATTAATTATTTTCTGATTAAATTATTATTATTAACATTATTGTTAAAAATTTATTCCAAGACATTTAATTCTCCTCAAAGTGCAGTCCTACCTATTTTTTTCTCGACTATGATTCGATTCTCGTTTGGAAGTGAATCCTTTCTGTTACTTGCTTTCAGTATCTCTTTAATAATGATCTGAGGTCCATTCCTTTCTCTCCCCAAACCCCCCAACCCCCTCCTTTTTTTCGTATTGCTATTGCCCATATCGGCTGTTAAAAAGCACTGTTTAGTTTCTTCAGCAGTTGTCTGTAACTTATCATCAGAACGTCACTGTTTATTCTTCTCCTCGGCAGTTTCATTCGCTCTACTCTCAAACAACTGAATTCTGCCCAATTTACGGATTTGCGAGTTTTGCTCTTTGACTCGTTTGCACGCGATTACTTTTTACTTTCTCATGTACGAAGTATAGAGAAAATATTGTAATCGTAAAAAACTGAAGATTTTGATGAATCTGCGCGCTTCAAACCTCCCTCAGTTCGGAAACCACATTTTTTGAAAATGTCAGTCTGTCTGTGATAAAGATAACTTAAAAACACTTTGAGCTGGACGGATAAAATTTTCTTTACAATCTTAACACCAAATTTGTAGATTTCTATCAAATTGTGAGAAAAATCCATTCTGAGGATGTCTGTCTGTCCGGCTGTTCGAATATAAGTTAACATGGCAACTACAAAGCAAAGAGTTATATAGATAAAATCCGGTGCACGGGTTTAATATCTACACTATAGACACCTATCAAAAATGTGAACCAAATCCAACAAGGAATTAACTGGCTGTCGGTCTTCTTGAGGTAGGAATTTTCAATCGATGCAGACACTTTCATCAGTTTATAAAACCAAAATTATCGGAAGCATTAATTAGTTGCATACTGAAATGCAGAGTTTGGGTTTTCAATCGCACCTGATTAATAGAAAAAAATAGATTGTTTTAAATTTTATTTTAAATCAGAGGTATGTTTCGAATTTGAGTTAAGTTGGCGAAAGGAGTTTGAGTTAGGTTCGAAATTGTTAGTGTCCCTCATTACTTAATGAATCAAATTAACATTTTTTTTCTGAAATTAGCATAACTAACTATTTAGATGAAACGTTTCGAATTTCACTAGTATACGAAAAACTTTTATATTAAAATTTTCTACTAACATGATCTAAAATTGATTTTTCTTAATTTTAGATCCTGTTAATGATTTTCTGAAATGCAACAAAATGAATAAATAAGCAGAAATGATTTCATTTAATGATTCCACTCTTACTTTTTAATAATTGGTTTTAATTTTCATTAAATATAGAATTAGATACAGACAACAAACATGAATGAGTATAAATATATGTAAATATAAATTGGACATTGTATAATGACCAAATCTGTCAATATTCAAAAAATTTAAGGAATCCTAGTAAACAGCATTTTCGTATTATTGGTATTTATTTATTTCCTATCATAAAATAATTAATATTTAAAATTAGTCACCTTTGACAAGAAAATAAATCATCAGGATTACAAGTCGGGTCAAGTTCAACTGAATTCGTTTATCCATAACTTTTTTTCATGGCTTTCTGGGCAAAATATTTTCATACTTCACATTTTCATACTCATATAAGAATATGAAAATGTGATACTGTGCTTATATTCTTCATCGTACCAAGATTTCTAATTCATTTTTTTTTAATTCAAAGTACTACAATGAGAAAACAAAAAGCCAAGCTAAAGGAAAATTGAAAGATTTTCATCACACCTTACATCTGAAATTAAATATTAGTCATGATTACAATAACATTCAAAAATTTTACTAAAATTATGCTTCAAACAAAAACCTAAGGAAAAATAAGAAAATTCTTTATATAACTTGATCATCAACAATGGAAGAAGCAAAATATAATAACTGTAATAACGAAAACGATTTCAGTTTCATTTACAACAAAAATACTATTTTAAATATACATAAAAAATATTTAAAAGTTATTCAAATTTAGATTTATTAAAAAATTATAGCAACTAAATTGATACCATTAAAAAGACAAAATTTCCGCATTTTAAAACTGTAAAAATCCTTTTTCTGCAATAATATTTCAAAAAATATAGAGGAAAAACGACAAGATCATTCTTAATTTTTAATTTATTGAACTTATAATATTTTTTTTAAAAAAATCTCTCTGAGGTGCACATTTCTACCCTCTAAATTATATATACATCATGTCTGGTAGTCTGGTCAAACGGTTTGTTCTACAGTTTGCGAACATACATTCTCCATTATTAGACAGATTAAAGTATATTTTAAGTTTAAAATTTTCTGAGAATAAGGAAATATAAGTTACCTTATTTTCAATAAAGTTTATTTGTACAATTTGTATTATGGTCTGATATTAAAACAAAAAATTGGCAAAAGCAATTTAAATTAAATTTATTGATAGAATTCAGCTGTATAAATTATGTTCAGAATTTCAGATGTAATTTTATTTTTGAGTTTTAAATGATTATTGTATCATATTTTAATTATTATGTAAATAATTACTGCTATAATTGTTAACTAGTCGATTTTCTTGACCAGTCGTTCACCACAGTTATTGGTTGCATTTAATTTCAATTAAATATGATTTGTATAATTTCATATTCAAGATTCTGTCAACGAACTATTTTTAAGCATCAAATTACCTCATGTTTGCTCTGTTCATTATACACATGAACTTTTCCAATGAAAATGCAATTAATACACTATTATGTTCCATGACATTATACTGTTATTAATAAAGCAATAATATGGTCCATCTATCTACTAATTTTTGCATTATAGTCACTTTTAATTTGTCTTACTAATTACATAGATATTAAACTAGATCCTTTATGCTGAGCTTTCAAAGCAGAAGTAAACCATGAGATTAAATATTTGCTGAAACAATGAAAATGATTTGAATCTCAGAACGACAATGTAATCTATTGCTGAAAATTGGACAAATAAATATACTTACATATATACACTTTTTAAAAAATTGCCAAAGTCTAGAAAAATTTGCAGGAATTCTATATAAAAATTGATAAATAATTCAAAAATTCACTATGATAAATATTGAAAGTAAAGTATCTTTTTTATACGCATAATTTTCAATAAGTTAGAATGAAATAAAACTGAGTTCAATAAATCAAAAAAAGAGGCATGCTATTTGAACAAATAGCTGCTTTATTTCATGATGAGTCTAAAAAAAATGTGGCATCATTACAATAAGCCTGAAAAATATTAATTTCAATAAAAAAATTCTGGTCAGGCTGGTGTATTGCAAAACATGCTATTATTCATAATGAATTCGATTTTTCAATTAATCTAAGACATACACATACCTATATTTTTAAATATATATATACATTATGTATTTATTATATATTACATAAAAAATAAATAATGCACATCAAAATTTATACCAAATTAATTAAAATAAAATTATTTACTGTTATTGTCAAAGCCATTTTCGTCAAATAAAAGTGACAAATGAAATTATAAATATCTCTAAGTAAATTGTTTAGGTATTTTAGAACATTTTTTTGAATCAAATGCCCTTATTTCATTAATTGTAACTAATTTGCAGCTATATCTTCACAAAAAGAAATTATTGAAGATGAGATATGGTGCGTGCAAGAAAAGTTTAATGCCTTTTCATTCTAACCAATTATTCACACGTATTTCATTGACAGACGTGGGTCACGATAAGAAATGCTAAGATGTTCCATCCTACTGGAAGTACTCTTCATTTCTAAACATATCTTGAAGGTGTGGTAACATTCCTCTACAAGTACAAATAAACTTATCAGTCATTGCATTCTCAAAAGAAAAATCTAATTAATCCATATACCAACTCCTATATAATTAACTAACTTTCACAAATAAAGTTTACAGAATAATCCAAAAACCATAAAATTAGTACTAATGAGAGTAATAATAATTGATTGAGCCATTATTTGTGAAAAAGGTTATTATGTTCTTCAATGTAATATATATATATATATATATATATATAATGACAGTTTGAATAGAAAAGAACATCCTAAATCGATATTTATTTATTTATGGTAAATTTATACACTTTTTTAATTATTAACCTATTATATAAAATGTGTATCCATTTTTATTTTATTTTTTAGCACTCTACATGAGTAACATTGACAATTTTTCAACTTTTATATACTTATCAGATCATTTGACATTTCTTATTCTTCAATTCATATATTTAAAAAAATGAATGTGGAATTTTTCATGAAAAGTTTGATTTAAAAAATGTAAAAATTAAATTTTTGAACATTTAAAAAAATCTCCACTACCATCATTCAATTGCCGAAAATTTTAGTAGAGCAAGTAATAATTAGTAATTTTAAGAGCAACATGATGATGAAATTATTCATTTATTTAATATTTTCTGAAGGGAGTGAAAGCTAATGTAAATGAAAACTTACTTTAATATTAAAATTAATTTTAATTAAATATATCAGTTATTTTTCACTTATTACTATATGGCATAAAAAAAACATCTTTATAGTTTATTTTAAGATTCAATTTCTAAAATATTTAATAGTGCTTTCCTTCTAATAAATCACTTGACCACAAATTAACCAATACTTAAAAAAATAATCTAGTTTCATTTTATTTTTATTTAAATATAAAAAAATTAACTGACAAATATTATTGACAAAAGTGAAAGAACAAAACATATATATCTTTCCCAAATACTTTTTATAATCGTTCAAGTTAGTACCAGATTTTGATATTTCTCCATCTCAGGCAGTACATAATATATTTCTTTCATATCAAGCAGTTAATTTAGTTTCCCATTTAAAAAACAGATAAACGATGCATTTTAATAATAATTTAATCAACAGGTAAATGATGCGTTTTAATAATATTTTAATTCTATTTTTTACTTTAATAATTTCTTGACTTATTTAATATTACGAGCATTTCTTTAATTTTCAATCTGCATGTTATAAAAAAGATGAAATAATAAATACAATGCATATGAATAATACATGTGAATATATATATGAATATGTATAACATATAATATAAAAATATGAATAGTAAAATTCTTTAAAAGATTAGCATAATAACTAATTTTTCTTAGTTACAAATAAAAAAATTTAATAAATATAAAAAAAATCATTTAAAAAAATTTCAATAATAAAAAATTATTATTTTACGTAGCTTATCAAATAGGATATAACATAACTATTTAATTTCCAATATATTATAAATAATTATTTATATTTTATTTTATAATGATTCTGATAATTTATTGTAAATACATAAATGAATCATAAATTTGTATACTTGGCAACTAGGAAAATAGCAATTTGTAATCAGCTTTTTTGTAGCTCTCTGAAAATCTGCCACTGTTTCAAGTTTCATAAAGCTGTGAATTCTACAAAAGAATCTTTTTGCTATTCTGCTAAAAAATTACACAGTATTCTATCATAAATTATAAAAAAACAAATTTGCAGATTTTTTTTCTTTTATTCATTTGTTTTTGGTTTTATAAATGAAAATTTTAAAAAATACTGAAAAATTACTAGTGTTAAAGTATACAAACTAATGCCAGTTGTAAAAAAGTGATTATTTCCATAGATTGACAGCATTTATAACAAGTCTACCAGAAGATAGTGCTAATACCCAAGGGAAAACTAATCTCATAATGATCATTGCAATGTAAAATTTCATTAGCGTTAATGTTAAAGTACTTTTCAGTTCCATACTGATATTGCTATTATTATTCCTTTTCGTGTTCTTTCTTTACTTATCATTTTTAATACACTAATTGTTTAAATTGATGTCTTGTATACTTATTGACGAATTTTACTTGAATTAATTCTCAGTAGTGTATAAGCATTAAAACATGCTCTGTGCAAGGCAAGAATGTAAAATTAAAATGGCATAATGCTGTTTCTCTGGTAATAATTTCAATAAGGTTCAAGTGATTGTTTGAAAAGTAAACAATGTTATATACAACATTTTTTACAAGTAAACTAAAATAAGAAAATTTGAAAAGCAATAAATTTAATTCAAATTAATATATACATGAGAAAATGTAATTATTTCTTTTTATGCAAGCCTAATTTCTTCTGTTTCTGAGGATCTGATGGTACTATGGGTTGATACACTTTGGTAATATCAATGAACTCCCCATCAGGATAATCATAATCATCTATGGGAGGAGTCTCTACCGGACCAGTCATTTTAAATGGTATCAAAGCAGGATCCGGCTAAAACAGAGAAATCAATTTAAAAAATATACATATAACTGTGCAGAAGTTATAAATACTCATTCTTACATTCTTCATTTAACCAGCAATAAAATGTTGCTATTTCCATGTAGGAGAGAAATCTTAATAACTGCTAATGATAGATAAAATATCAACAAAAAAAACTGAATGCACATTAATACAAAATTTCAGATAAAAAGTATGGTATGTACATGTTCAAATTATCACAAAAATTATCCCAATGATTGAAAAACATCAATTTTGATGCATATATTTAATACAAAATATCAAAAATCATTGGCAGCATTTAACAAATAAACATGCAATGAACTATATTGCATTTCTTGTAAAAACATTTCTTTACTTTAATTCAATTATAATCAGCAGCAATTTAAACTGGACTGTACATAGAAGCTAACAATTATACATGTAGTACCATAAATAGTATTATATCTCTTTGTATTGTGAACTGTTAAACAATTTTCATTTTCAAATATATTTTTCTTACACAGAATACTGAAAGTTGGCATTTTTCTTATATAAAATATTGAAAATTGGCAAGTTTCATTTCAGTCAAATATATTAATAACTTTTAAATACATAACTATCCTATTCGAGATTATAAACTGTTATTAATTAATAGTCTGATTGTATAAAGGATTTGTGAATTTCTTTCCTATTAAAATTTTAACTTTACACTTGGATGCATTTTATTTTTTTATTCTGTACTCATTATTATTTTATACTGCTTCTATTCAATTTTTTGAAAAAATGACACTGATTTTACTTTTGTGAAAAATAAATTAAGAGAAAAGGGAATATTCATATAATAAGGCAACTACACAATTACAGAATAACAAAAGCTCATACCTAAGAGGCATAACTATATTTGAAATATGCAACATGAATAAGCAATGATAAAAGTGTATAGATCCTGTGATATCTAGTGTTGCTCACCTTCCGATGCACCTGGTTTGAGCAAGAAAAATAGTCCTAAATTCTAGCCTTCTTGAAAAGAAGTATAGTGACTGCAATTCCCAGATCCCTAAATGAGCAGTTTATCAGTTCCAATCGATAGAATCATTTAGATTTCTATTTGCTTTAGCATATCCCTGACAGTGCAAGTTATTATCTTACTTTTATTAAGATTTTGAATGTCGAGTCAAAAGCTGTTGACACAGTTTTATATATAAAAAAAAAGTTAAAGTATTTGTATGTTTCTTCTAGAGTCAATTTCTTTAGTATCAATCAATTTTAGAGTAAAGTTCTTCTAATCCTCAAAATGCAATTTGTTTTGAACGTTGGCATAATCTCCTTAACCTCTAGCTTACGGCTGGTACAACAGTTGTACCAGATTTTTTTTTACCTTTCCTTACGGCTCGGTACAACAGTTTACCAGTAACGAGTTTGAATTTCATCCCCCCACTTGAACTTTCCAGCTGAACCCTAATTGCCTCGTAAAACCGCTCCCCTTTTGTGTCGCACCCCTTAGGGTCAGGAGATTTCGTCCAACAGTTGTTATTATCTGTTGGCGCTAATGAGTCTTGTGAACTCTGCTTTGGCAGCATTTTTTTAAAGTAACATTCCTAAGAGGTACGGAATGAGTTTGCATCATTTCATTTGTTGGAAATACTCGTTGAAAACTTTCATCTTTCCCCATGTTTCTTAATTTTTTAACTTTATAAATTCCTTAATATTTTAACTTAATATAATTTTGTAACTTTATAATAATATATGGTTATAGTTGGGCCCATCTATTTGTCTAAATATTTGAACCAAGAATTTACTAGAAAGAATTCACTAATCATTTGAACAAAAAGAATTTCTAACGGAATAGTATTATGAAGATAATCGGCACCCTAGACAAACTGTTACTTCTTCGCTCCCATTCGTCACAAAAGATGCAGAAAAATTAAATGGGACCTTGGTTTTTTTTTTCACTCTGTCATTATATTTTACATTGAAAAGTGACAAAACACTTTATTTTGTCTTCATGCTTACCACTCCCTCTTTTACTGGAGGCATTGGACATATATACTTCCCAGTCACTAATGAATTAGTCTAACACAGTATTAAAACGACCTACTATTTTTTCCAGCTTTAAATTTTAATACTTGAACTGGATATATTCCTGCTAAAAATACATTTTGGTTTTGAATTTTAAGTAAGCTGTCAGTTTTACCATTAATTTTCATAATTTATGAAATCGATCAATTTAATAATTTATAATTAATCATTCATTAACAGTTATAATTCTACTTTTAAAATATTGAAGGAGGTTGTTAAAATCTATCAAAAATAATGATTAGTAGTTCTTCTATATTAGAAGAGAAATATTAAAATCTTTATACCTTCATTTCAATCCACTGAGGCACTTAATTTATTCCAGAAATATTTGTATTGAAATAAAATAAAGTAGCTGCATAAAAAAGTCAGGAATTCTAGATTTAATTTTAAGCATTTCTGAAAGATAATCTAAATCAGCTGCTAGTAAAACTTGTATTTAATAACGAATGCTGATCATTTAGAATGCCAGATATATTGTTAAGTTCTTTTTTAAAGTTTTTTGTTAACTACTTTTCAACATAATATTATCGCTATGTAATCTTATGTATCGAATTCTAAGTAAACCATATCTAATCTTACTTTTTAAAAATTAATTGTCTTAAATCTGGTGATTACCTACGTATTAGTCAATTTTTCTGCAGAAAAATAATGTTTCGTTATAATTCAGGTATTTATTGTCTGCAAAATTGAGCATAGTTTTCAAAAATACTACACTTCAATGAGTAATTGAAATTCTCAACCAAAAAAACAACACTATAAATTGTAAGAATTGACAATAAAATAGGAAAATGTTACTTGTAATTATATTAAAATCGTTCAAACTATGTTAGGAATAAAAATTATATTCGATTTCTATGGGAGCAATATAATATTATAAAATCATTTAAAGATGTTTTTAATATACAAAACAGCAGATAATTGTTATCTGTGATGCACGAAGAGATGTGAATACTTTTAAAAATAAGATGTAAATAATTAGGATATTTAATACATTATATATAAATCATTACATTTTATTAAAATTGATGATTTAAAATTATAAAAATAATATAAAATTCACAATGATATGGTCAAACGTAGTCAGCTGAATTCACAGTTTCAGTAATGCTTGAGAAATTGATTTAATTTTAAATATAATTGAAATTTTTTTAAATTATTGTTTAATGTACTAAACTATTCAGCAGATATTGTATTTACAATTTATTTATTATTGCAGTTTCTCCTACAGAATTGCTGGAATAATTTTCAGGGAAAAAATAAAATAAAACTGAGATTAAAAGCATTTTCTAGGGTTTGGACGAGCCGGAACCACAAAAAAAAAGCAACCCGCTTACTACGGAGGGGACAGATGACCCCTTAACTCTACGGGTGGTTGAAATCGAAGCAGTTATTTTCAACAAACGCCTTTAAAAGAAGGGAAAAGCATCTTCTAGTTTCTCTCACTGAGTGCACGCATTCAAAGTAACTTTTTTGAGTTTGGTTTGCCGAAGCTTAAAAGTTAATTGATCCTTAATTGAGTCTATTATTCATGTGCTTGGACTATCGGTTCTTTTTTTTCTATTCATATGCCTCCTATCGTGTTTACTGTTTTTGTATTTCTCTGTAGATCGATTTAAATTTTCTTTTCTTTTTTTTTCTTCTTCTTTTTGTATAAATATTAAAGAAATTGCACAAACAAAAGTTAATATTTTCCTTTTGTGTCAAAATAATTATGTGTTATTTGTGAATATTGAATCTCAATTTGCAATAGCATCCATTATCATTTTCAAAACTATTCCATTATGTTAATTCATCTTTGTAAAATGAAATGTCTGCCTTGCTGAGAGATGTTAACAGTTCTCCTAATGGCAATCCTTATAGTGGAAAATACACATATTTCTATATTGCTCCAGGAATGGTCTTTTCGGATGGGTGACTTTATAATTTCTCATGTTATATAAAATGACAGTGCTTGCTGCAGGTTAAAATTTAAAAAAATGCCTTGACTGATTACAGAGGTTGCCAATAACTTAATCATGCTATCAATCACCTGCAAATAATAACCTAATTCAGAATTTCTCAGATACCAATCCTGCCTTATAACCTAAATGCCTTCTGCATGCTGCTAAGTCACTCCCCATGACAAGCCTCTTGTGCATTTTAACTTCCCAGTGTTCTGAAGATGTAAGCAGATGGAAGAATCATCTGATAATTGATGTTGACAAACTTTTGACACATTCAGTTAAAATAGGTTTATCAATTAGAAGTCCCTTCCTGGGAAAAAAAGAGCACTATATAAAATTTTGTAGCTTATGATTTCCCTATATTAGAGGTCTATCAATTCCAATCAGTGCTCTCTCACTTGAATCTCCTTCTGCTCTAACATATCACTAGCTTAACTCTGAAGTCAACTGTGATGGTTGCACTCCAACAATTATTAATATTATTTTATTGAAACAGTTTTAGTTAAGGATTCAGTAGTTTCTTCTAATGTCAGTTTTTGAAGCAAAGTACCAAATCTAAATTACACAGTATATTTTTTTGATCCAATCAAAAAAAAGCAATCTAGGCAAAATATTACAAATCAGTATCTTATTTAATTGATCACTTTGCTTTCTTTAATTTTGTTCTTTTTGAGAATAAAATCGTCAATATACATAAAAATATTTCTAATTGCAACTTAGAAACATTTTGTATAGATGGAAAATAAGATAAAAAAATTTATGAATATCATATAAAAGAACTGTTTTATCTTCTGAAGTCTTAACTTGCAGAATCAAAAATAATGAAAAGATGCCTTCTGTAAATCCTTTTAAAATCTTCAATTCCTTACTCATTTTATTATTATTCTTTGATAAATGATAATTTAGACAAAATAAAAAATAATATACCTCGAAGAAATAAATAATGTCATAATATTTGTATTATCATGCATAAAAAACTAATTATTTAACTTTATTATAATTAATGAAAAAAAACAGAATCTGACTTTTACCAATATACTTGTTTGACTTCCGAATTTTATCAAAAAATATGTACTAGAAAATAAGAAAAAAAACACTTTTTTGTCTACACAGTATTTTAAACAATCTCTCATTTCATCACTTTATGATAGATTTCCAGATAATATGAAAGCAAAAACAATGGTAAATAAATACTGAAAAGATAAATAAACTTCATTTTCAATTTTAAGAATTTTCTTCTTCCATATAAGTACCTTTTTTGAAATTCAGAAACAATATATTTCATAATTTCACAAAAACAGCAAAATATTGATTTCAAGCAAAATGACAAACTTTCCTTTCCTTATTTACATTCATAATTTAAAATTGGAAAATAACAAAAATAAATAATTAAAATCATGAAAAGAAATTAAATTTTGTAATCTCTGTACATATACACAAAGAAGATAATTTAAATCTTATCTTTTAATAGAAATTTCAAACTATATCTTTTTTTATAAAAAAAAAAGTTAAAAATTGTAAGAGGAAAAAAAAAATGAAAATAGTCAGTGATATCGCTTGTTAAAATAATTCAAAAAAGTTAAATCAGTAGTACTCAATTTCAAACCTTCATTTCATTCAATTTCAGTAAAAACTTTGTTCAATAACACTCCCTCCCTTTTATTCTGGAGAAAAATCTTTCATGATCCTATTTCTGATTGAAAAAAATTATTGTCCCTCAATAATTAGACAAAATAATAATAATAAATTATTAATTAATGATAACTAAAGCCAATTCAATCAAAATCAATAGTTTTAAAAACTTTAATGAAATCTTCTAAAACAAAACTCTTAGCTTAAACAATTTTATTTCTCTAATATTTTTTGTGTGATCCCAAATAGAATTATATCCATAGTTAAAGTTATATTTCTCTATAATGAAATGAGTTTGGTAATCCAAAAACTTTCTGTACATCATGAATCATATTACAAAATGACAGTTCAATTTATCTAATCCAATGAATTAACAAAAAATATTCAGTTCAAAAACTATTCAAATATCATTTACTGAGAGATGCTTTAATTAATACCATCAAAATAGATAAAAATCATGAAATGAACAAAGCAATTATTCATAGTACAATACATTCAAGATATCAATAATTTAATATTGAAAACTTACTTGCAAGGCCTCTTCATATAACTGTTGTGAGACTTCCTGCAAAGCATCTAAAGCTCTCTCCTGTGCAGCTGAAACTCGCTGCATGGCAGCCATTTCAGCTAAATGCTGCTTTCTTTTGTACACAGCCCAGAGGTACTTTAATTCTGCACGTTCTTTTAATTCAGCTTCTGTTAGTATTGCAGGGGGACGATGACGCTCACTTGAAAGAATAAAAATTTGAAATTAGCATTCCTTATTGATTTATCTTTAAACTTGAAAATCATATCAAATATAAGATGAATTTTAAAAAGCTGTAAAACTGTTTGAGATAAGATTTTAAGACATAAGATTTTATCAATTTTGTTTGTGAAGGATTGACAAAATGTATAAAATCTTATGAAAAAAGCATTGGAGCAGCTTAACCAGAAAAAATTACTACTAATTTAAATCTTTGAATAAATCAAAGCTTATAAAAGTTGCTTGTATAATAAAAACACTTTTCCTACAAATAAAAAATAAACCTAATAACTGTATAACCAAATCAATAACTTTTGTAAATTATACTAACAAGGTTTATTATTCACTAAATATTTTTTTTTTTATTTACCAATAAAATTCAATTTAGTATTAATGTCTAAAATATAAGTCCAGTTTTCTTTATTTCAAAGAATCATAGTTAATAACCATAATAAAAAAAACTCTTTAAAAAGGGAGGAAAAAAAGAAAAATCTTTCAAATATTGGTGGATTTCAATATGTGCCATTTATCAGAAATGAGTGAGCCATTTCTAAAGCAAATTAATAATAGCCAAACTGGCCATTTCTAAAATAACTTTTGTTGTATTTTTAAAACTATTTATAATCTTTTCAAAAAGAATTATTTTGTACATTTACTGCATCTCTGGAATTTCTCTATTTCCTTTTGAAATCTTCAATTATTCTCCCATATGCTGGAGTTAACTCAAATAAGAATTTTCTAATCAATCATTATCAAAAACATAATCTAATCATATGTATTCAATTTACTGCTCAACAAATTCCTTGCAAATAATATATAACTTTATTGTGGGCAAAAGATTTATTTCCATTTTTGAGAGTTTTAGCAGGATATAAGGTACTTCCTTCTTTTATGTTCAACAAAGCTATGTTTATTATACTTTCAAAGCCATAAAAAATTTATTAGAGAAGATTACCTTTTATACAACTTTAACTCATTTGAGCTACACTCATGATATATTATTCAAGCCAAAATGTGTAGTAACAAGTCAGACTCATGCATGTAGCATAATTCTTTGCATGCAAGTTAGCAAATGCCATTTATGCAATGTACAGTATTTGATTGTATAGGATATTATATAATTAGAAAAAAATTATACTTTGTCAAGTATAAATAAATGTAACAATAATTTAGAAAATTATAGGAATAGTGGCAGCATTGATTTTAGTTTTTTGTAAAGGCATAAAAAACATGTTAGACTTTTATCATATAAAGATTCTGATGATGATATAAGAAATGTAACTGATACATCAACATATGAAGAGAATTTTAATGATGAAAATTGCTTTTCTGTCCATAATGATCCAAAAAGTTTTACATTAATGGACACACATACATATTACACTCAAATAAATAATTAGGTAAAAATAAAAAATTATACCATAAAAATTAAAATTTCAGTTGTGTGTACATATGTATAAATTAACAATCATTTAAAATGTTTAGTAAAAAATACATTAGAAAGAATAAAAATTAGAAATGATATTTTAATATTCATGATTTTAATTTTAATATTTGTCGAACTGACCGCTAATTCTCATTATAATGGCATGCATAGTTACAATAATTTGCAAATATTGATGTGAGAAAATTATTAAGCTATTTTGTCATAACAGAGAAGCAATATATAATATTTTTACAAGCAAAAATATTATATATGAATTAAAAATAAATAGTTTGAAATAAAATAATATAATTATAAAAAAAGCCTAAAATGAAGGATATACTGTCATGAATTTTCACTGAAGTATCAACTTTATAAAATGGATTATGTTTCAAATTTGCTATTTTCATGAACATAAAAAAAATTTATATATTATTTTTGTCATATAAGATAAATTATAGGCAAGGGTAATTAAGTTTGTAGCTTGAGAACTTATTTTATTAATTTCTATTAACTAAAAGGCTCAACCTAAAAAAAAAATAATAAAATGATTGGATGAAAACATAAGTTAAGATTTGAAATGCATTATTAAAATTACTATTAATACAAGAAAATGATAAACATAAAAGAACATAACTTTACAATCTGTACATTAAAAAAAATTTATGGAACGAAAAAATATTTACTTGTCTCTGATTGCTTTTCTGGGAACTTCTAATTCTGAAATAGGTTTGAACTGTCTAGATACTTTCTCTAATCGCCTAATGTCTCGTTGAAGTCTTCTTATTTTCTTTTCAGCCCTCTCTCTCAGTATCTGAGGGTCAATTCTTTTTTTCTTTCTAAGAGGTTCAGCACTAAAATGAAATGAAACATTAGTAATTGGAAACAAAATAAAAATGACAAAATGGTTTCATCAAAAATAAATGTTCTTTTCTGTCATCACTTTAATACACTGCACATCATAACAATATGCATTATATACTTCGCTAAGATTATGTGCAAGAAATCTTGGACATGTTAAAAAATTATGCAATAAGAAAAACAGAAATGGTGCAACTTTTAATGTCGACAGTATTTCAAAGATAAAGCTCTTAAAATTTTGTTTCACAGCATTGTTCATTTTTTGACTCGATAGATGGCACAATGTATGGTTTGATAAGAAATGTATGAGAAAAGTTCAATCCGAAACATTGCCATCCGATTTCCTACCAATTGCAATCTTTTGATTTTTTTTCACATGAGATTATGTGAAAGATTACATTATATTAGTATTAGAAAGATTAGTAATAGATTACAGTAATGCAAATTTAAAGTGCTACATCACAACAATATTCATTCCATACTCTTTACATGCTTGCAAAATATCATGTGAAATCAAATAATACTTGGACATACTACAAGCAACTAAGGAATATCAGCATTCAGCATCCTTAAAACAGTCTACATGAGCTATAAAAATGCATGTCTCAAAATATATTATATAAGCCTTTTTTTTTTTTTACGAGTTATTCAGATGCTATGAGAGCAAAATCCCCTCCCCCTTACATATACATGCATCTGTACATGTACAAATGTTATAAGAGTAATAAATCATTACTTTACTTTGTGAACCTGATTTGTATTATAATCTTACTAATTATATTGTAACACTACATGCAACTTGACAGATAATTGCAAATGAAACACTAGCAATTTACAAGTAGAAAAAAAGTAAATGTTCATGTGATGGTCAAGAATGCCAATTCTTATTTTCCAATAAGATAACTTCATAGCTATAATTTCTACATTCTTTCTGATGTAAAACACATTTCTTCAGAAAACGCATGATATAAGATTTATGAAACAAGATTTAGAAAATATATATATGAGAGAGAGAGAGAGAGTATTTTATATTACTATATATAGAAATATTACTAAATATATATATATACAGTGGTGGCCAAAAGTGTCGATATTTTTTGAAAGTTTCATGTTTTTCAACTTTGCGTGCTTGTAGAATATATTAATTTTCACTTAAATACAAATGTTTATATATCAAGTTGAAGGTAATTTAATGTAGAATTTAATAACAAAAACAGTATTACAATATCTGTACAAAAAAAGTTATGCTCATAATACATCTAAGTCTTTATTTTGAAACAATGCTTTGCATACTTTTGCTGTGTGGCATGGAGCTGAATCCTACTGAAAAATAAATGGTGCTTTGTAGGGGAAGAAGACCTTGATGGAAGGTATCTATTTTGATTCCAGGACAGTTTCAATGTATTTTTTGGCATTCAGGATACCATCAATCACTTGAATTCGGCCCACACCATCTGCAGACATACATGCCCAAATCATGGCATTTGTTGTATGTTTTTATAGCTGCTTCAATGCAATCAGGATGAAGCGCTTCACCTACTCTACGTTTCACGTATTTTCTACCATCACTACCAAAGAGCGATATTTTAGCCTCATTGGTTCAGATTACTTGCTTCCATTGATTTTCTGACCATTTAATGTGTTCTTTTACCCACTTAACTCATTTTTCGAGTTGCTTTTGATTTAAATATGGTTTTTTCCTTGGAATTCTAGCTTGTAGTTCAAATCCTGATAACCTTCTTCTTATTGTTCTTGAACTTATTGCAATACCCGCTGCATTCATTTCACATCTAAAGGCATCTGATGAAATTTTTCTATCTTAAAGGCATAGCCATTTAATTTTTCTATCAGCAGTAGCAATTGTGCATTTTTTTCGTCCTAATTTGGCCATATTTTCCACTGATTTCATTTTTCATAATGTAAACAGAACTTTCGTACACCAGAACAAGTCATTGAACCACCAACTTCTCTTGCAATTTCAGCATAAGAGAGGCCATTTTCTCTCAATATGACAATCTGGCTTCTTTTTGTAGATGTCCAATCAGTTCTTCTTGTTGGGGACATTGTTTAAAATTAGTTTAATTAAAAAAAAAGGATTTAACTCTATTTAATTGTACTAGTATGCATCATTCCGCAAAATATTTCCACAACAATAACTTTTACCATCCAAATAACCTAAACTATAGATACAAACATTTGATTGGTGCTCAGAACAGTGTTTGTGATTGCCTAGTACGCTTTTATTACAAAACATGTCATTATTCAAAATGATTTGTGTTTGTTTGTTCTACTAAAATGAGTGTAACTTTTTTTTGTAATACAGATATTGTAATACTGTTTTTGTTATTAAATTCTATATTAAATTACCTTCAATTTGATATACAAACATTTGTATTTAAGTGAAAATTAATATATTCTACAAGCACGCAAAGTTGAAAAACATGTAACTTTCAAAAAATGTCCACACTTTTGGCCACCACTATATATATAGAAGTATTTTGTTGTTAATCTGAGCTTTCTGGGACTCATGTTAGCCTATATATTATATAATGTATGAAGGAGAGAAAATATGATTCAAAATATAATGAAACAGATAGGCTAACATGAGTCCCATTCATGTTAGCCTATCTGTTTCATTATATTTTGAATCATATTTTCTCTCCTTCATACATTATA
>JAPMOR010025237.1:101997-132237 GCA_026543865.1 Argiope aurantia
TATAGGCTAACATGTGTCCCAGAAAGTTCTGATTAACATCAAAATACTTCTAATTGAAAAGATAACTACATTTTCATAATTGATAATGATGATTTTTTTTTACAATGTGACTATATTTTTTAAATCTCAAAGTATATTTAATAACTTTTATATAAATAAATATGTCCTAAATTTATTTGATGCTGAAATTCATATCTATGTTTTTATGGTGAATCTTGCATTCCCCCCCCCCCCCACAGTTTTTGTGTATGTGTTTTGGAAGGCTTATTAAAATAGCAATCAACCTGTCTGTAAAACAATATTCTGTGCATAATATCAAATCACATACAGAATATCAAAAAATCTTACTGTTAATGTGAGTAATCCATTTTTATTAATAATAAGTGATAAGCAAATAATTAATTCAATTACACAGATGAGATTTTGTTAATAAATGTTTAAGCTGATTTATTATAATGTAAGGGTAGATTGCAGAGTTCATATGCAGGGTCAGCTAGTTGCTTGAAAATGAGAAAAAGTGCTTTTTTGTTTCTCAACTAAAATTTTAGAGAGATATTTTATAGATTTACACTAAATTAATGAATAGACCATTCTGTTCCTTCACAGTTTTATATATACAGTACACCCCCAAGTATACGGCCTAACATGGCAGAAGGACATGCTAATTAATAAAAAAGTTGGAGTTCTACAAATTCATCTCTTTGCCCATCAATACCAGAAGACAAAGTTTTTATACCAAATTTCACTGATATAATATGCATTTTCTCAATTCTTATTGAGTACTAAGCCTTCCATTTATCTCAAGCCACATAAAATGTGAACACAGCCTGGTGAAACGTAGAAGCAGTTGCAGAAAGTGTGTCGAGTTAAAATAGAAAGCTCTGTACTGGTAGTTTATTTATGTTAATGTAAGTTTTTTATTTAGTTTATTTATGTACTGTTTATTTATGTTACTGTTATTTATGTTACTGTTATTTATGTTACTGTATACAGCACTGTAAGAATTGGTTAGAGAAAAAAGTAAGTTAAAGGATATAAATTGTTCACATTTTAAAATGAATTCATTGTGGTATACTTAAAAAGCATACGCCAAGAACGATTTACAAATCCTGTACGTAAAGTGCAATTATAATGGCAAAAATTGAAATCTCTTGCATACTGACAAAACAATGAACAATCTGCAGGTGCTGCTCTTTTCTTGTCACAACTTGTATTTTGCACATGACATGTAGGAGGATTATAGCCGCTGCCTTAGCAATGTTGCCAATGCAATGCAATGTCTTGCTTTCCTCAATTAATTATGATAAAGAAAACTAAGCCAGATAGTTGCGAACCAGATACTTAGTAGTGTACTTATATTTATATATATATATTTCCTAGTCAATGCAACATTGTTTTGCCTTATTAAAAAATTTTAATTTATGTATATTTAATACACAAATAAAAAGTTTGTTATCATGCTAACACTATCAATAAACAACACATAATTAATAATATTACCAAAAAAACTACTACAAATTTTATTTTTAAGGTAAAAAATAGTATAACACTTTAAAAAAAACAAATTTAAAAAATATTTCATAAGTAGCAGTTGTGTATAATTTTAAAGTCGATGTAATTTGAAGCAAATGATCATTGAAAACACTTACCATAATATAGGTGTGAAATTAAATCCTAACTGTTGGCTTGAATGGAAATTTCTATTCAAATTATTAAATGCACTTATGCAAGAAGAAGTTAACCTAAGATAGAAAGTTAAATTAAATTACAAGATCTTTAAAAAAAATTAATAAATAAAGATGTTTCAAGCATTATTAATACAAACATTAAAGTCCAATATTCAATCAAATAAAAAAAAATTAACATATATCAATATTATGAGTCATTTAGAAAATAAAACTAACAGTTATATAAACTGAAAAACATAATTTATTTTTTTAAATAATTCTGCTTCATGCCTGAAACTTCTCTGCTACATAATCACCTCCTATAATATTTATGGGAGCACTCTTGTAGACATTTGTAAGAGAGGTAGTAGGAGTGTTCCTACTACCTCTTTAAATATTTATCGAATCTGGTCAGAAGCTTCAGAATTCCCAAGTTGCACTCTTCTGTAACCAGTCCATAAGTCAGATGGCTACTACATACTCTGACTCATTATCACTTCAAAAAATGTTTACCACTCAGAAATTCTTTCAGTTTAGGAAAAGATAAAAATTGCTATAAGTAAGATTCTGACTATAGGGTTGATGCTCAAAATTTTGCCATCTAAATTGATCTAACAAGTTTTGAACAGTAGTAGCACTGTCATGAAGAAATAATTTCTGCAAAATGTTTTTATTGCCTCCTATTTTGGATGATTTACTGTAATTTTCTTAATCTTATAGCAGCAATTTACATTGATCATAGTACCTTTTAACACAAAATTCACCAAATCTTTTGCTTAAACAACATACAGAACAGACAGTCAACAGAAGAGCATAATGTAAGAATTCTGAAACTTGTGTTGTATTTTACAACAAATATTTAAATACAGAAGTGATTACATAAAAATGTGGAGGAAGCTTTGGGCATGTAACAAAATGGCTTTTATTTTTTGGATGACTGTCATATGTGTGTTTTAAAAAATTTTCAGTTTAATATAATTATAGTAATGCATTCTAAAAAAGTATACAATTATGAATACATATTCTTAAACAAATTAATACAGTTATGTGCAAAAATAAAGCAAATATTATCCATAACAGGAAAATAAATTGAATGAAGAGAAATTGAAGGGGAAAAAACTTTTATTAGAGAATTAAAAGTAAATGTTCTTATTTTCTATTTTTTATTCTTTATTATATTTTACATTATTACAATTATTATGGAATTTGGGAAACAAACTCTTCTTAATTTTATTGTTGAATGATACTAAAACTATAGAATTAAAATTTAATTAAATTAAATATCTGATAATTAAGTTCCAGTAATGCTGAAATAAAACATTCTAATCAAGAACATAAAAAAGTATGAAATCCCAAACCTTTCTTTCATTACAATGTAAGAAAAATTCACATGCAAGGTTACATCTTTACAAATATGAGTCAAATCAAAATACGTTTAGGTAGAATGCCAAGTTTAGATTTACAAATATATTGCAGGGTATCTTGTGCATAAAAATACGTTTAAGTAGAGTGTCAAGTTTAGAAAAATTAGCGAAAACAGAAAACATAAGAACGTCAAATGGAACAACAAAAATTTGCAAAATAAATAAATAAATTGAACTCAGGACATCCATTTCCACTAGCAAAAGTTTCAAATCAATGAATTTTTAATTCTTATTTTTTAAAACAACAATCAGTCTTAAATTAAACAACAGAAAAAATATTCGTCTTTCAAATCTTACCCACGAAAAACTGACTGAAAGGAGAACATTTTACTAAATATTAAAAAAATGAGAAGAGTTATAATAAATATTAATAGTGTTCAATAAACTGAATTCATTCTGAAGATATTTTAAAAATATGTACTATTTTCATCATGAGAATTACAATAAAAGCTACATTTTATTATTTATGAAGTCGTCAAATTCAAGGTCTTGAATTGTACACAAATCTCATTTCATTTCACTTCCATTTTATATCTGCCTTGGAGTTAGTACTAAAGTTGAAACTAAAATTAGAAAACGTAGGAAAGCAATGTTTAAAATTTTCTTGTTTTAATCATTCAAAATTGTTCAAAATATTTTTTGAAAAACGCTGATCATTAAATCTTTTTAAAACTTTAACTTCCTCGGAGAAAATTGATTCATTAAAATCAAGCTTAATAAGCATGATTAGCTCGTAGCGACATCTATTTTACAACATTATCACTATATGGTGGAATTTCCAAATAAAAACTCTGGAAGCTGTAATACAACAAAATACACTGTCAAAGAAGGATTCTTTTTTAATAAATAAACATTACTCGTCTTTCCGAAGATATTTATATTATTGTCAGTTTTATGTACTAATTCATTTTTTTAAATAACGACTTTTCCATCTAACGTCTGTTTGTGATTTAATTCATACCGCCATCTATGAGGTAAAGAAAAAACTAATTTTTTTCTCTCATGATGATTTTTTTTTTAATTTGCACAGAAAAAAAAATGATAAAATTTTGAAAATTTAATTAAGTTTCTTAAATTTTAATTCAGTAAGATAAATTGAAATAAAAGTTCTTAACGCTTCGAAATTTAGACAGAATGTTTTTGCAGAGTTACTTCGATACGAAGTATATACGTCATGCATCTTCACATCTAATTTTGAGTAATCTTTTTAACTATGCTGATTTTTTTTTTAAGTTTGACTTGAGAAAGTAATTTGAAAGCAAAAAGGAAATTATTTTTACTCTGAACTAAAATTTATTACAGGAATAAATCTACATTTTTCCGAAACTCTTTATTGTTTGAAGGATTTGATTTAGTTTATGAATACGGCTTTGTCAAAGAGTGAGATTGAATTCTCTTACAACTTTCTTCACGGTTCTTGATAGTTTACTGTTAAGAGTTCAATTAAACAAAAAAATTTATAAGGAAAGCATAGGTATTCGAAACATAATTCGTTCGATCCCATGCATTCTCTGTGATTTAATGATTATAATCATTATTTTTTATCCTTTTGTTTGATATTGCTATTTTGTTTCTAGTTATTATATTTAATTTTTAATGACATAAACGCATGAACGTTTTGCTCTGCTGTCGCTCCATAAGATTTGTGTCCTGGGCACAAATATTCCCTTAACACATCCAATCGCTAACCATTGGTTAAGGATCTAGTTTTGCATTCGTTATGCTAATATTGCAGTTTTCTTCGCCACCAGGATGTTCTTAAAGACAACTCAATATGGTTCTGAGCCTTTTATTTGAGTTTAGTAATGCTGGATAGTTAGGTGTACAATAATTTATTGCAAATGCTGTGTTTGCTTTTGTTTTTAATGCACTTGATCGGAAATGTAAAGTAAAGGAATAAACAATTTTACCTCAGCAGATCTAATCGCAATAAACAATTACTTCAATATAATGACACTTTAAGATGAATATGACATTGTATGATACGATGTGAATAATGCATAAATCATTTACATAGGTAGAGTGTTAGACCTAGAATTATCAAATTTGGAACGTTCTTATTTCTTGAGTTGTAAGTGCACAGTAAGAAAAGGCTTACCAAATTTTGTTAGATTATTTGTTAGTTTTCAATGATATTAATTTTATTTTCATGCATTATTTTCACCTTAATAATATTGAAATTGATTGTAAACACCTTGATTGGAAATCATTTGATTTTAATTTTTTCAATTGAAACAAATTTCTCAAAGTTTGTTCATTGCAGACTACACTGTCAGTGACTTCATCAATGTCACCAAACGGTTTTTTTTTTTTTTGAAACATTGTATTATTTTAACAATTTTTGGTTTTAATTTTTGTTTTCTTTTTTTTTTTTTTTTTTTTTTCGTATGGCTTGATTGCATCAACTGTTGATACATGTATGTAATGAGTTTAATGTTATGAAATTTTCAGAAAAAGTTATGTCCTCTTATACATCCGCCCATCTGTTGTCTACCTTGTAGCAACTCCTAATAATATTTTTTTTCTCCTTTCTATCTCTTTTACATTCTGGGATTTAAAGTATAGAAAAAATATTGTAATCGACAAAAAATTCGAACCACGTTTTGTACCTCCCCAAGTTCGAAAAACACATTTTTGGAAAGTGTTTGTCTGTCTGCCCATCTTTCTGTCTGATTATCTGTGACAGAGGTAACTCAAAAATTCGTTGAGCTATACTGATGAAATTTGGTATACAATTTTTACTCCAAATTTGTAGATTTCTATCAAATTTTGAGAAATTCCGTTCAGAGGAAGTCCGTTTGTTCACTAATACATTGAAAAGATTAAAGATAATTTTTATGACCGTCTTGATATTTATTTGTCTCATCACTAACTTCAAAAGTATATAAAAAGCATTTCTGAAAGCTTCATATTAAAAGAATTCTGGGATTAAACCTTTTTATATGCAAGAAAAAGGGATGTTCGCTCCTAGGCGGATTTTGTTCCAAATATGATACATATCTTCACTCCAGATGATAAATCCTTGCACGAAATGTGACCCATATAGCTCTTTTCATTTTATATTTATCGTGTTCACTCATACTCTGATGAACAGACAGACAGACTACCTCTGAATGGATTTCCTTCAAAAATGAAAGAAATCTACAAATTAGTATTAAGACCATATACAGAATTTCATTCGTCTAGCTCGAATCGTTTCTGAGATATTGTGCTCACAGGCAGATATGATTCGAAAAATGTGTGTTCGAGATGTGTAGTATGGAGATTCGTTAAAATCAGGAGTTCAAATTATTTGATAATTGCATTGCTTCAGTTGTAAAAAGATCACATACCAAATTTTATTTATTTTAAGTGATTTTCCTTTTGAATTATGATGTTTACATGCAGGCGAATGTGCAGATTGATAAATAATCAACCCATGGATAAATATGGTTCAAATTTTATTGTAAATCTGCACTTTAGATGGGAAAGGTATGTATAAAATTGTATCTACTTAGCATTTTATACAGCGTTATTACTGTGGTTGCTTGATCGAACAGTCAGACTGATAATTTTCTTGACAATGGGTTTAGTTTGCAATTTGAAAAAAGTTAGTTTAAAATTCGAAAAAATAAATTCGCTGATAAATCTGCATAGCAAACTTCATTTTTCCATGTCAAAAGATTTTTTTTAAAAAATTATCCAATTCACAGATAAAATTCCAAAAATGTGTTTTCTCAGACACAGAGTGGTCTAAAGTGTAACGATTCGTCAAAATCACGAGATCACGTTTTTTGACAATGGGAGTATTTTTTCTTTGTATACTTCGTACGTGAAAAAGTAATTTAAAAAGGCATAAAAAAACCATATATTAAATCGTGCCTTTTATGAAAACCAAATTCATTTAAATTAAAACTAGAATTAGTTCCCAGTGTTGAAAATACGTTTCATTTCCTGATTGCAATGCAAAAGAAAATTGCTTATCAATCTATTGTCTCCAAATTTATATTCATCGTCTTTAAAATTCCAGGAAAAGAAACAATAGATTTATTTCTCTTCACTACAAAAAAAGTAAATTTTCTAACTTAACGAATAATTAGAACTAGAATAGGTTGTCAGACAGATGACGTTGTAAAATCGAGAGCAACATTTCTTGAACTTTTAAAACGCGCTATTGTACTAATATAGTCTTTTTGGAGAAAAAGAAAAGGGGAACATTGGTTTTACAATAGGTAAGAAACATTTCGACAAATAGCATTCTTTTTCTTTTAATGATCTTTTAAAGTTTTCAACAGATATTGTGAGAAATCTGACGTAATAAGCGTAAGAATCACAGAAAAAAAATAGTTTTTTTTTAATAATAAATTTTGAGTTTTCTTTATTAATTTCAGTATTAAAAAATAATGGATTAAAATCGTCAAATTTAATAAATAAATTTAAAAAAACTTAAAAACTAAAACTTTTTTTTTAATGTAGCTTTTTTTTTTGTTTTGAAAGGATTTGTATTAATAATGACTTAAATGTAAACATTGATATTTCAAATTAACATTGACCAAATCGCAACTGACTGACTTCATATGTTTTTCTACGAGTTCAGATTCTGTGCAAAGTACTTTGAAATCCAATTACTTTCCGAGTTATTTATACATTTATTGCACATTTTATAAAATGTTACAATTTAAGACTAATTTATGATGAACTAATAATAAATGAAATAAAATAGTTGCTCTAACTACATTATAATCTCCTACAGATCTACTGAACTAAAATTACTTCGACAATGGTACTACATTGAGTTGCATCTGAACTTTAGAAATTTAATTTACAATAAGTTCAATATTAAAAAAAAGAAGTCACTTTAAATTTTATGGAGGAGACAATAGTTATGAATGAAAATGCCACATCAAATTATTTAAGTCAACGATCAACGATCAAAACAAAGAAATTTCTGATTATCTTAGATGTGAAAATAATTAAATTCCTAAATAGTCACGGATACTATTAATTCTCAGATACGGAATCCCTTCGAACTATTGCGCTTGCGCTAGGAAGCATCGATTTCGCCAAATTAGGGCTGAAATAAAAAAATTAAAAAAAAATGAAGGAAGGAATGCTTACAATCACCAGTTTGGTTCCGTTTAGTTATATTAACGTCCCGTTTTAATGCAACACTAGGGGTATTTTGGGACGGACCTAGTAATTCTGAACCGCGGTCAGATGACGAGGACGACACCTGAGAAGAGAAAAAAACGAAAGAAAATGCATTCAACAGGAAAGAATACAATATACATACAATATTATATGCTAAAGGAAAGAATGCAAAGAATATAATGCATCTAACGGAATACATCGAACTAACAAAGAATTCTGGAAATACACTCATCTTGCAGCGTACACCCCTTTTCGAAACACAATTGTTCATAAGTGCTAGTTTCAGGATTTTAAAACGAACAGTAATATAAGCATTCTCAACTATGCAGAATAGTTATGAAAGCATTACGAGCATCCCGCGTTTGGTACACTCACAAGGTTGTATATTACGTCATCGGCAGGAGGACCGTTTACAACCATTATTATTTTAGTAGTAGGGGAAACGAGGACCGGTTTGTTTATTACTGGAGGCCTTACTTCTATGCAAATAAGCAGTTTCAGCACAGATCTTCAAAGTAAATTCCGTCCGTTTAACTCGCTTAATATTGGATTTATCATTTTTATATAGACTTGGATAAAGATGCATACATACATATTTTTAAAAATGTCTCTTTCAATATGAAGAGATTTAAAATTTCTATATTCTTCGAATTATTTATTCCCAAAAAGTCTAAAGGACTGTTTTTATTCTAATACGAGCAGAAGTACGTCACAGAATGAGTGGCAGAAAAGAGTCCTTGCAGCGAAAAAATATATCTAATAATTCATGCGTTCGATGATGATTGCATGAATTCAAAATGTTTAGTCAGCGCATCAATGAAATTCTACTTCTTATCCTTGGCGTTTAATGAATCATCAATCTAATGGTTTAAAAATGATTTTGCTGATAAATCTTTCCTGAGTTGTGCGATTTGCAGGAAACATACTTTTTGATGGGGGGGGGAAACAAAAAGCCAAGACAAATTTATTTACAAGGACGAAAATAAATAACTCAAACTTCTATAGAAACTTCACAAACAAACAAAATAAGCTCCTCTCAAAAAGTCAGAATCATAGCATCCAATAGCATCAATTCATCCTCACGTGACAAACTTTATATCAACAGAGCTAATGTAATTTTAAAATACATTGCACATTGTGCATGAGAGGAAAAGAACTTGCAACTTTTTTTCTTGAAAAACCAGTTTAAACCGGATTTAAACGATCACATGACTATTAGATTACGCATACATCGATACCTCCTCTCGCTGTTTTGCGTTCATTCCCATTTTCTTCTCTGTGCTTCTTAGGGCGTTAACTTCTTACGACCCTGCTCTTTTTTAGCCAGACAGGAGAATCGGGTACATAGTGGACATTCATGTCAAGCTGTAACTTTTTGTTGGCGATAAGCCGCTAAATGTGACAACCTCCTTTATCATTTTCTAATAACCATAAAAGCGAAAAATTGATACTTTAAAAGCGAAAAAGCGCCAATTTTCTACCCGTATCGTTAATTTTCTGTGTTTTGAGGCTTCAGAAACCCTTAACCAAAAATAATATCCTGTTCTCACATGATAAAAAGAGTTATTTCTGTAATTTACGCTTAATGAAGTAGAAATTAATTTACAGCTGCTTATAATTAATTTAAAATTGTCTCTGATGGGCAAATAAATTCTCAAGAACAAAAATAGTAGAATGAATAATGAACCTTTATAATATTACGCAAAAGAATAATGCAAAATTTTTAAAGAAACATATTTTTATTCAATATTTGATCAGTTTCTAAATGGAATTTTTAAGAATATTCTTATTCTTATTTAATCTGCTTTAATGCTTTTTTAAATTTTTTTCTTTCGTTCTTAATGAGATCAACGTGATTTAGCCCTCATTATATTATATACAATATGTAATCAAAACAACTTATTACCAAAAAAAGTGCCTACATTCTAGAATTTAAGTGAAATTTTAATGCGATGAGTGATCCCTCGCATTTTGAATTAAATTTTTTTCCCTTTAAAAATTTAATTAGGCGAACAACCAATAAAAAAAAATCCCTTTCTTTGACCTCTGATTTGTGTCTCATTAACAGGTATTCTAGAAACCAGTAATAAATTAATGTAAAATAATAAATTACATTTTTAATTTATTATTTTTTGAAAACGATTTTTGAAAAATATTTTTACGTCACTGGAAAATTTTCAAGTTAAAAACAAATATTTCTTCAATAGTCCAATAATATTTTTAACTCCAAAAATGGCCTAAAAACCTAATGTCAGTTATTTCTCACGTAGACGTTCTTCGACGATTTCTCTGGCATTGATGCTTATTCTAGAGAATTTTATCTTAGTTGTTGATTCGAATATTCTTTAACATTCCTTCGCTGACGACGAATATTTTGTCACTTCAGCAAACTTGTGGAAGTTCTTTTCAGAATTGAATAAATAAATAATAAAATAAGCAAAAATTATTTCATGAGAATAAAAAAAACTGAATTTGATAGAAGCTGGTTTTAATGGAATTTTATTGGAATATTAACAAAAATAAAAAATGGCAGAACACAAAAAATTTGAGCTATTCAAACGATAAAGCTTTAGATTTCTATCAGATGGAAAAAAATTCAGATAGCATGGTCACGTGATTTATGAAAGGAGGAACCATTTGTGATTCCAAATTATTCTTCTATTTATTACATTAGTTCTGATAAAGCATAAGTATTTGCGATAGGAACACGATCCACAAAATCTGAAGCAAAATCTTTTAGTTAATCTAAATCTCAAAAGATGAACTTATTCGTTGGACAGTTCATTCCAAAACATTAAATTGCAGGATTCCGATTTTTAATCTTCGAAGAGATTACGATTTTAGATCCTATTCCAAGAAATACAAATCAGAACTTTTATAAAAGCCATTTTGAAGGTTACGTTATCAGATATCGTAAGTTTGGCAGTAGTTTTATTGGCATATTTGGAAAAACGGATTTACATATGCAAAAAAAAATAAAAAAAAATAACCGAAATAAAATACGTGAAACCTAGATAAAAAAAAAAATTCTTAATAAAGTTTTTTCTGTATTTTCTGATAACAGAAAATACATTTTACTACCGCTTTCATCTATTCTACGATGATTGACATTACTGGTATACTATCACTATTCTATAAATTTGCATCCATTTTTGTTTATTTATTTTCAGATTAAATTGCCAGATTCGTAACAATGTAAATTATTTATATAACTATTCTAATTCATACGGAAATAAATTAAAATTCCATTATAAACAGAAGAGGGAGGAGGTGAGTGTTCAGTTTCTACTTTATTGATAAGGGTCTGAAAGTCTAAGAAAGAATATACCATGTAAGTAAATATAGTGCAAGCTAAATTTTACTCGGAATCAAACGCCATCATTTTAGAGTCGCGTTCCAAAACCATTCACATGTAATTTCATAGATGAATTGGATTGGATTGTGAGGTTTAGTGGCACAAGAGCCATACTTGATCATACTGCGCCAGACCTATGGTTCAAATATTAAACACTTGTCTTAAATAAAAATGTGTAAAAATGGAAAATAATTGATAAAATTACATTGGAATGACTCTTAATATTATGAACAAGAGTAAAAAATGGCAATAAGAGGGAATATTAAATAAGATGATAAAAACCAATTGTTTTTAAAAATTTTTAAAAAGATTTTTGTGGGGACGTTCCCCCACTAGCATTTGCATGTCCACTGTTGCAACATGAAAAAATCTTAAGCGATGATGTTTAAAATCAGGACATTCAACCAAAAGGTGATGAACCGTTAAAACAATTTTGCATCTCATGCAGAATGGAGCTCGATAACAGATGTTTATGTGTAAATAACAGATGTTTATGTGTAAAACGTGTGTGGTCAATGCGGAGTCCAGATAATTTAACGTCTAGCTCTCGCATAGGTAAACAAGGCCAGAATGAAATAATAGGTTTTATAGTGTGAAGTTTGTTATTCATTTGATTGTTCCATGACTCCTGCCAGAGTGAGTAACAATGACGTTGGATTGCACTTTTCGCATCACTGAATGGGATGTCTCTCTGTAGAAGCAAAGACGCACTCTTTGCAGCATTATCCGCGATTTCATTACCAGTGATTCCGACATGACTCGGAATCCAGCAAAATAGTATCCCAAACCCCCTGTTTTGGAGAATCCTTAGAAGACCCAAGATTTCCAGGGCAACTGGATGAATTTGATTTTGAATATTGCAAAGTATTTTCAATGAGCTCATACTGTCAATATAGATACAAAATTTAAGCTCAGGAGAGAGTGAAATCCTCTGAAGAGTATAAAAAACTGCTAATAGTTCAGCAGATAGAACTGAAAGAGATGTGTCTAGGTGGTAACTGAATATATGAGTATCGAAAACAATACCGCAACCAACATGACCATCTGACTTTGAACCATCCGTAAAAACTTTTAGGTAATCTAGATACTGACAACGATGAGAATTAAAGAGATTTTGGTAGACAATAGGGGCAGTATTCTGCTTCTCAAAACTAGAGAAGGGATTTAGGAAGGAAAACTGAGGGATTTTCCATGGCGGAAAGGAAAAGAGATCAGAAGTCCGTATCACCTTATCGTGGAGCTCGGAACCATGAAGGAAAGATTTAGCTCTCTCGAAAAATGGGAGAATGTGGGAAGGTCGAGCATTATAAAGTCTTCGAAGACTAGCCGGAAGTGTCATAGAGGACAAGAGGTACTTCGGAATAGACAAAGCTCGAAGGTAGTACTGGGCAGATACTTTTTTTCGTCGTAAACCAAGTGGCAACTGATGACACAGAACATAAAGACTATGCATTGGTGAGGTTCGAAATGCTCCAGAGTAAATTCTCAAAGCTGAATGGTGTATAGTATCAAGTCTACGCAAGACCGTAGAACGCTCAGAGTCATACACCATACATCCGTAATCTATACGGGATAAAGTCACTGATTCGTAAATTCAGAGCAAGGAAGTGCGATATGCTCCCCAAGTGGTTCTGGAAAGTACCTTAAGAATGTTTAATGACCAGTCACACTTCGTCCGCAGATGTAGGATGTGCGGAAGGAAAGTGAGCTAACGGTCAAATATTATTCCTAGAAATTTTATTTCATTGACTACAAGTATTTCAACATTCCCAATATGGATTGAAGGATCCAAATGAATGGCTCGTCTTCTACAAAAGTGAATACATTGACTGTTTTCAGGAGAAATGGTATGCCCGTTTTCATCGCACCATCCTACCAGTTTGTTAACGGCAACCTGCAGTTGGCACTCTATTAAGGAGGTCTTGGCAGGAGATCTGAAGATCGTCAACATATAATGTAGCTTGAATAGATGAGGGTAAAACATTAATAATTTGACTGAAGTGACTGATAAAAAGTGTAACACTGAGGATAATTCTCTGTGGAACACCCTCAGCTTGAATAAAAGGATCGGAATATAAATTACCTACCCGAACACGAAATGTGCGCAACGATAAAAAGTGTTTTAAAAACAAGGGCAAATTTTCCTTAAATCCAAAATTTGCCAGTGCAGAGAGAATACCATACCGCCAGGTACGATCATAGGCCTTTTCAATGTCGAAGAAGACAGAGGCCAGATGATTTCGACGGACAAATGCATTACGGATTTGAGTTTCAAGTAGCACAATATTATCAAATGTCGATCTTCCTCTGCGAAAACCACTTTACAGCAACAGGATGCATTCTTTCCTTTCCAGTTCAAATATAAGACGGGCATTAACCATGCGCTCAAATGTCTTGCATAGACAACTTGTGAGTGCAATAGGCCTATAGTTCAGAGGGTTAGAGGAGTCCTAGCCGGGTTTCAGGATTGGAATCACAATAGCTTCATGCCATTGTGATGGGAACTTCTGTTCAATCCAAATGCGATTAAATAAAATTAACAGATTGGAAAGAAAAGTGGCAGACAAATGGCTAAGCATATTATATGTGATTCCATCAGGACCAGGACTGGTATCATGAGTCTTCGATAACGCCGTTAGCAATTCGTGCATTTTGAATTCCGAATTGTATGGAAGGGATTTTCGAATAGAAAAACACAACTGTTTCTGTTGTGCGCGATTCTTAATTTCTACAAATGAAGGCTTATACGAATCAGCAGAAGAAACCTGTGCAAATGCATATCCGAGAGCATTGGCGACATCTAATGGGGAAGATACACTTCCATTTTCGGTCAAATGGAATGGAAAATGGAAGTCAAAGGGAAAACTATTCATCTCAACAGTCAAAAATGAGTTCCAAACCAAGAAACTATTAACCATGTGTAAATTAGAGGAAAATACAATACAAAATTCTACGATTTTGCTTAAACTAATATTGCCTTCTAAAATAAAAATAAAAAACTCCACATTATAATAACTAAAAACGAAACTATTGTGCATTCATTCAAAAATATTTATAAATTATCGAAAATTTGTTATTGTTAACTGATTAGTCTTTCTAATTGATTTAGAAAGTATTTGTTAAAATGATCATTTGAAAATTCATTCGGGAAATTTAAACTTCATACGATACAAGGATAAATATTACTAGCAATTTCTCTAACTTGATAGTTAGTTAATTAAAGAATTAGATTTACAATTCTGTGACGTCATTAAACTATACGAATATGCATAAAAATAAAACCTTCTTTTTCTTTATGCAAACAAAACATAAGAAAAATAAAATGAAATATTCTCTCTGACGTTTAAAAAATGAACTCAAATTTTCACATTTCCCTTTTCAATTTCTGAAGATAAACCTTTGAACTCGTCAATCATCCAATAATAATTTTATTTCTATCATGGATAAATATCATCTGCAGCTTCTCTGCTAACCAGCAATTCGTAGAAGAAAGTTTTAAAACTACGTCATTAAAGCTTCAAAAACTGTCTATAGGAATAAAACTTTCTTTTTATATATATATATATATATATATGCAAACAAGACTAAAGGTCTGTGGTGGAAAAAGAAGAAAATATTCTTTCTGACGTAAATTTGTTTATTTTCTTTTGAACCCTAATTTTCACATTCACCTTGTCAACTTACCGAAGTAACTCTTTGAACTTGTCAATCACCAAATACTTTCCTCTACAGGCAGGAAAGAATAGTATTTGTATGTGCGACAAAAATAATAGTAAAAAAGAAATTTTAAAAAAAAGCAAGAACTAATCCTTGCGTGACGTAAATCGCAAAAATCAACGATCCATAGGATTACCACTGTGATGAAGATGAGCCCCACTTATCCGTTTCAAGGACATACTCAATATTGATTCCTTACAAAATACTTCACACCTGCTCTGACGTTGGAGGAAAATGTATTCACGCTTTCTTTTTAATTTGGATTAGCAACGCTTCACTTTTCTGCAATTGTTCTTATTTTTTTAAGTCTTCGTTCGTTGCCGGAATTCTGTCGTAAAATTTCTACGTAATGATTGATGTAAATGCATTCTTACGTCAATTGCAGCATTCTTACTTGCATTCTTTTACGAATATAAGTAAGAATGTACTAATTTTAATTAACGTAATAATTTTAATAATAGAACGCAAATCATTTTTATCTAGAAATTATTGAATGTTTCCATTTTTTCATTCTTTCAATAATACTTTTTAAAAATACTGTTTCTCTCTCTCTCTCTCTCACTTCTTGTATATTTACGCAAATTAGTGCATTTAGTGCTTATATTCGTTGTATGGCAAAGAGACTTAAACATGGATTTGAACCTGTTCTTGCTGATTGAGTGAGAAGAAACTAACCAGAATCAGTAGCTTATCAAACACAAATGGCGCCTAGGGCACAGCATTATGTTTCAACCTTTTTATCACATTCAGCTTAAAAAACTAACATATATGCACGAATATATTATCTCCAATGAGCCCCCAAAGAGTAGATCCTCGGTCACCTGTACCCTCTTTAGCCCAACCCCCATTCCGATCGTTGCATCATAGCGATTTAATCTAAAATTTGATAAATAGCAACAACTTTGGTGTAAGTACCATGAATTTCATTTTTATTTTGCTTGATATTTCGAATTACTGTATTCACATAAACACAGAAAAACAGTCTGTCCTTTGACGGATTTAATACAGATATATGTCTACATTCTCATATAAAGCTTAAAACCATCCTCCTACACGCGTCCATATAGGCAATTGTCCGATGTACAGATAGCCAATCCATAAATGAATTTAATTCATAACTTCACATGGATCAGTAGTTTTGTAATAAAACTACCGGATACCGAAGTTTTATTATAAACTATTACCGTATACTGTAGTGTTATTATAAACTATTACCGTATACCGTAGTTTTATTTCATTTTATTTTATTTATACCATATTATATCAATATACACCATTGAGTTTCTTAATTATCGTGTTGAGAAGCACATGCATGGACAAACAATCTGCCAATATATCGCTTCTATAATTTAATGCAGTTCTACAATTTTAATGTTGAGATCGCATACCAAATTTCATCTAACAAGCTCATTGCATTTTTTGAATTATCGTACACCAGATGGATAATACCACTGTCAAAATATCAAACTTGTTAAGACATGTAAAACACTTGTACAGATTAGCTACGTATGCTTCCATATTATTCTGTATGATTGTTACATTTTTACATAAACTGACATATGTTGTTGGTGATTCCATTTAATGCATCAAAAATTCCATAATTTTTTTGTTTTTATTTTCCTGTGCAGTATTCTGACAAGAACAATCATAATTCCAAAATTAATTTTTTCGGAGTCAAAGAGATCTAAAAGTTAGAGATTCATTAAGATCACGAGGTCGAAATTTATGTCGATTACAGTATTTCGTTATGCAAGAAAGTAAAAATCCGGAATGTTTTCTCGAATTTCTTAGTAAGATTTCCCATAAATGTTAATAGTTACAACTTGCCATCAAAATTGATTGCACCTTTATGTTATGTAACTAAATATTCTCTGAAAACATACATAAAAATCTCATAAAAAGATTTTTAATAATCTGCCTATTCCAGTGACGCTTTGCCACCGTTGTTCAATGATACCGCAATTTTTACTTTTATTTTTTCCCCTATAACTTCGGAAATCATTATCCAAGGAAAATGATTTCTCATTTTGCATTACTCAGGGAAATGATTTTAAATTTTGTATGAAAAAATAAAAGCGAAAAATATCAAAAATCATTTCATTTGCGAAATTTGATTACCGTATTATTTATTTTATTTATTTCTAGCTTCAAAATTCTTTTAAAAGTCATACTTATTATAAAGATCACACAAATAGACAGGATTAATATTTTTAATAATCAAAATCATGTAAATGCCTCATTTTGTTGATACGAATTTTACTAAGCATCTAGATACATGCAATAATTAAAATTAAATGCCTATAATATTTACAAATAATATGATAATTGGAAGTATATATAAATAACCCTTTCAAGACTGATGGGAACCTCAGTACTATCAAATCAATGTTATTGAAAAAAAACTGTCTAGAAAGGGTTACATATATACAGGATAATTACAAAATATTCATTGATTTATGAATTGATCTAACTTAAAAAACACCAATTACACTTTTCAGCACCAAGAGAAAAAAATAGATATGATATTTTACTCTCTATATTCACTTTTTCATGGGAATAATTTTCCATGTATTAGTAAACGCATTCTCATATTAAGCAGAAAAATGAAAGTAAAGATTAATTGATGTGTTACCGATAATTTAGACCTTTTAAGTGCCTCCACAAGTTTCAAGATCATATATTTTGCGATTTCTTTCCGGGTGATTATTTTAATGACACGGTGTTTAAAGACACGCTCCCAGTTGTTTAGAAGAGCTTCAAAACAGTATTTTTAAATAATGCAGGCAATGATATTTTCCAACATTTCTCGGGAAAATTGGACTATCATAGAGATGCGTGTTGTAAAATGACGAAAAAGGACATAGAACTTGTGTGCGTTTTAAGTAACATTTGACATGTTTCCTTTTTTTATTGGAGACATCGTTTATTTTCATAGAGGCAAAGCATTTTCAAATGTAATAAATTAAAATTCAATTATTATTATTATTTAATCATCTAGTATTTCTGTTTAGCATACAGTGTTACGAAATAGAAATTGTATTTACGTTTGCATTGCAACTACTTTCATATACATTCAAAATAAATGAATGTTTCTTATTGATGCATTTTCTCCAAATTCTTTGTTAAGATCTATAATTTTGATAGAGCTGAAAGTCAAATTTTATCTGTCTATTTCTTGTTGCATTTTCGTATTGTCATCTCAAACAAAACGATCATACAAACCAAAATGAGAGAAAGGTAACTGACGAAAAATGATATAATAAATGCTTTATAAATCGTCAATTACTCAAATATGGTGACGTCTGGAATTTTAATTTTTTTCAAATTAACCTCAAATAATTGCGATGAGGATCAACTACCTTATTTCGTAAGTTTGGCATATGATATAAATATTAATCCCATCTTTCTTTGTGTATTATTAGTCCTCTGGAATACCATGAACAGATCACTGTTCCTTTTTTTTTCCCCCATCATGGTGCTTTCTTGCAATAATTTTTATAGGAATAAATATTTTTTTAGAATAAAAGATAATTAGATATATGTATCAATAAATTCTAAGCAAAATTGTTTGAATAATGTTAAGAACTTTGATATTTAAATATTTAATTAACACACATAATATTTTGAGCAAAAAAAAAAAAAAAGGTTGACATGCAGTAGCATAGAACGATAAAAATATAACAGAATTCAACTTTCTCCTTCATTATATCACGCAATTTATTTGATTAAAGCTCATTTTTCAATAAATACAATGACTAAGTAATGTTATCTTTTACAACCACATAGATATAATATCTTTTTCCCAAGTCGTTTGGAACTGATTTGATGTTTGTGTGAATCGTCTGCTCTGATAAGAAAAAAAAAATAATGAAGTCATGCTATTTCATTCTGATAGGTTAATCAAACCAAATAATTCCAACTTAAATATGCATGTGCTTTCTATAATGCAACTGAATGATAATATTTCTTAGAAAAATTCACATCATGTGTATAAGTGTGGAAAAATGTGTGAATCAGTATAGAATCATGTATGCATAAATATAAAGAAATATATAGTATAACGCACATAACCAACACAAAATTAGAATTGTTGCCAATTTTAGCAACGCTATAAGGTTAAACTGTAGTCAGAAGATGAATATATTATTTAAGATAGAAACGTATTTCTTAAATTTCGACATCAGTAAAAAAAAAAAGATGCTTGATTCCAAATAACAACCCCCATTATACGGCAAATGCTTAATGTGAGCCAACCCCAGACCTGCGATCATCCAACCTCGAAGCAGATACTATCAGTGAGCTGCAGCTACAGGCATTCTTACAGCCTACTAAGTTAACATAATTTAAACAGGATATTAAAAGAAAAGAAACAAAAGCTTTTTTCTTGGATGTAACTAGAGACTGCTTGACGAATCTAGCGGTTAGAAAGAAATTGCAGTTATAATGCCATTCTCTAAAACTAGAAAGTGGCGATATAAATTAAATAGATGGCAGCTTTATTATTATTTTATTACTGTTTTTAATATTATTATTTTATTCAATAAACGAGTCTTCGATTCACAAATAGATAATTTTCAAGCGTAAATTCTAAGAATCTTTACATTGAAAAGAAAGTGATTATTGTTATATATAATGTAGTCTTTTTGTGGCAACAAATTGTTTCTCCAAAATATAAATATTAAATTTTATGATATGCAACAACAATTATTACAAATTCAGTTAAAAAAAACATTGCTAAGCAAAACAATAATGTATGAAAATGCAATGATTTTTATTTACGTGAATTTTTTTGATAAGACTATTTTTGTTTAATATATAATATGCTTTACTATAAAGAATGTAAGGAAGGTAATTTTTTAAACAAAAACAAACCAAGAATAATTTTACCTATAAAAAATTCAAAAATTTTTGAAACAATATTTAAAGAAAAACTAAGATTTTTTTTCGCACATTATTCTGGCATTAAAAATATATTAAAACATCAGAAAAAATCTGTGTCATAATAAATACAACACTTAATATTTGAAAGGAAATTTTAACCAAGTGATCAAGACATTGGAATTCATCACTATTTTAGAGAGTACCCTTCCTTTTTTTATAATTCAAAAATGATACAGTTTTTTTGGATGGGGAGACTTCTTTTCCATTTTATATTTGAATATACTTTGCGAATACACTTGAATTTTATCTCATCGAAATAAAGGATTTAATGATATATTTTCATCTGTAAACAAAATATCCTTCTTCTTATATCTAATTTAAGTAATTTAGTTTAAAAATACCACCGACAATTATACTAGTTAAGATTGTAAACGATGAAACACGAACGTTGTTTCAAATTTACGAAATAGTTAGCGAAACTAATTAGAAAACGTAAAATATGAATAGAGTAATTTTGGAAGCTGAAATATTGAAGCTTACAAAAACAAATTTCGTATTTCAAACAATCTTTTAAAAATTACAAAATTATTTAAATTTTTTCAGTTTTGTGATTAATTTTAGATCATTTTAATACATAAATTTTCATAAAATACTAATTTTCCTGTATCAAAAAATATTACCTATATGATTTTGTTAAAATATTAGCTGAATGCTGATTTCTTTCTGATTTAAAGTATTGTTCATATAATATTTTTATCATATATGATAACATTTTTCACCAATACTTTTACTTTCATGAAAAACGTTTTAGCATTACTGCTCTATTAAAAAATCGTTTTTGTACTGAATATTTAATAAGCAAAAATAATTTAGAATTAAAAAATGTTATATATAATTGAAAAATAAAACCCATTTAATTTAATTACACTTTCAATAGCAGAAATAAACTTGTTATTTGTCACATTTTCAGGGCGAAATATTTTCAAATAAATTATCTTTAGAAGATAAAATAAAAAGATGAGATGATATACGCTTTATATAAGGATTATAAATTTTAATTATCAGTTTGTTAAGGTTTAAAAAAATTCAACTTTTATTGGAGAAAACAATTTTGCTTAAAATATCGTCAAATACCTTTTTATTAAATGGTAACGCGCAACAAAAATTAATGCTTTTAATGCGGGGAAACATCTTCCTATGAAAAGTCCTAAGAAACCAAAACAAACTTATCTACGAGCAATATTTACAGGGGGAAATCAAGCAGTTGCCTTTCATCGGAGAAACGGATTCTGAGAGAAAATTGTACCGAAACCGCCAATTCGTGTTTTGATCCGAGCGCGTTTGAAAAATTTCCCGTCATGCTGTTCTGCCGCAGTCTCCGGACCATTCACAGACCACGTGCCCGGCGGCATACAGAGGCGTGGCTCAGCAAGGACGTCCACCAATCATGCTGCCGGCAACTCACCTGATCATGGAACGATGCAATGTAGCGGATATGGGCCAATCTAATACGGCAGAGGGAGTAGCGGTATAAACATCTTTTAATTAAACATTTTCTTTTGCCTTAATTATGAAAAATTAATGATTAAGGAAATTTTTTATCAATTTTTATGTATCGCGTAAATATTTTATTCATTGCAGTGAAAAAAAACTTTCCTTATTGGAAATGTCAAGATCTGTAGTAGAGAGTATATGATATGATTGTGACGTACTTCCTCCTTTACGGCTGAGGAAAAAGGCTAAGTGTGCTTAAGGCCATCTACACGTTTTAAAAACCAGCTAACTCGAACGTAATGGAACGCCCAAGGCGATTATCTTACGCGGGATTGGCGAAGCTACCTCAACAAAAATCACGCAGAATATCCGACGCTGGTCAGAGTGGAATTATTTCTCACCCAGCTTGTGTGATATTTAAGAGCGGTGCTACTTCTGATTCTGAAACAGTGCCCGCAATGATGCACGACTCCAGGTACGAAATGAATAACCTGAACAGACCGACACGTCGTACTAGCCGGCCCAGCCGAGATGATAGTTTTACATGTTCCCAGCAATCAGTCCTTAGCGCTATGGACAGATTTGTGAAAGCCGTGAACAACATGGATTCCACTGTTTTGGTGCCTTCTCGTCTTCAAGACATGGATGTTAGCAACGGAAACAGTAAGTTTTCCAAATGCTTGCCTGCTGGCCTTAATAATGTTGATGTATATAGATTCTACAATATGCTTAAAGATGTGAAAAATGAATTGTTATGGGGTCCCACCTCTACCGTTGAGTCCAACCCCGTCCTACCTAGCAGCGGTAGATCCTCCCCAAGTAGCACTCGAGTAATGAAGCACATTCGTCAGCCATCTGATGATAGTTTGGGCAGCACTGGTTTCCCTTCAGACCAGGAGACAGACAGTGATATCGAAAGTGTTGTGACAGATAGGGACAGCATGGACGAACATTCCTCTACTATGCCATCTGAGAATCACCTAGCCAATGCTTTCCGACATCATTTACTGGGACTGCATACAATTTTGCATGAACTTGCTGATTCTGCAGACTATTTGTCTTCCAGATATCAGGAAGAGATAGAAACTTTATCTTCATAACCAATACATAACTGTAAATTTGTAAAGAACTTTTTTTCCTTCTGTTTTTGGAGCGAATATTTTGCAGGTAGGAGCTAACTCCTCAGTCAGTTCTTTGTGGTATAGTCCTGTTTTATTGTTAATAGGAACTTGAAACAAAGTTCTTGCTGAACTGTGATCGACTCCAAAAAAAAAAAGCATCTTTGTGTCGAACTTTATAGTTTTCCAGGAAAGACTTGCAACCCCAATCCGCATAATCCTGTAAAGAACAAAGCTTTATTTTTCCAGTTAAAAGTACTGATTTTTGCTTCTTATATATGAAAAAACTGCAGTTTTTTTTTCACAAAAATAAGAGAAGTAATTTGACAGAAAATGTTTAAAATTGCCATCCTAAATGCCTGTTATATATCCAGCAAAAACCCGGTGTGAAAAAAATAAAACTGGAATTTATTTTATTTCTAATAATTTAAATATTGTTTATTTTATGTTGACAGATAATCCTCAAGATATCTACTTGATGATTTAGGCCTTAGTTTATAGATTTTATAAATTGAATTATATAAATTTTATTAGTCACTACATATTTTCATTTCCTAATATTCACAATAAATCAATACAGAACTTCTTTGAAATTGGAGAAATTTTCCTGCAAATTGCTCTAAATTGAATCCTAGTCTTGCTTGCCTTATAAATATTTACATTCCTAGCTTTTTCATACATGTATGTTCAGTAGTATATTTATTTTTGATTATGTAGTACGTATTTGTTTTAAAGATGTTTATATTTCTGCAGCTGGCTTATTCTGCTCATTTAACATGTTTCATACAATAGTAAACTTATGGGCATTACCAAATTCAGTCATGTTTTATATTCAGTTATAAAAGTGCAATTCACAACTTGAATTGCACTTTTCAATGGCAGTCGTCATGAAATTTTAAACATTTAAAATTGTCAGATCTAGAACTTAAAAGAACAGCATTGTTCAGATGCATAGATATGAGTGCAAATTCGATTTGCATTCTTAGTTTGCATTGGTTTAAACGTTTTTAGAAATTTTTTTACTGATTTTTAAAAAAAAAATCATTTTGTGTGTTTAATGTTTATTAAATAGGTTCAAATTTAATATTTAGAGTAAAAATAAAGTGTTAATTTGAGAAAATGATATATTTGTTCAGAAGGATTTATTTTAGATGTTTTTAAATTTTTAACTAATGTCCAAAATTACTCGTATTTAATGTAATTACTCTATTACTAATCTTCTGTATTTTAAAACTCGTTTCAAGTTATGCTCATATTTCAAGAATTACTAACTTTTCGTATTGTGAGTTTACTACTAAGGTTAAATACAGAATTTTTAAACAGCTGCAAAATTTTTGTGTAAATTGGACTGATACAAACAAATTTTGTACTTGGTGTTATTTTTAATTATATTAATAGTATGGAATTTGTTATATGACGTATCAACTTTTAAGTGCAATATTTATGATTTTCTGATTTTAAACAAATATTTATCTTTTAAAAAGAAATTTATCCAAATTTAACTTTCCAGAAATTCTCTAAAATGCATTTATTATTCTGTTGAACTAAACTAGTTTCTGTTTCGAATTGTTTTGAACTTTTCAGTATGTAATGAATAGAGAACTAATTTATTGAACAGTGTGACTTGCTGATTGCATATCTACTAAGTATTCATTGGATCAAGCACTAAATGTCACTCAACCAAGGTATTAAAACTGCCATCTCACTTACTAAAACTACTTAGTGTAATGAGAAAATACATTTAGGCTTTAGAACATTGCATGCCAAACATCATCAACCAAAGATCATGATTCTACATACTGAAATGTTAGTATTTAAAGGATGTTTGTATATCTGATAATCTAACTAATAAACTGAACCTGTTGATAAAAAAAAATGTGTATTTTAATTCTTGTGTTCTTTTATTTATTTATTTTTTGAATGAGGAAAAATTAATATTTTGAGAATATGGTATTGAGAAGAGCGAAGCAAAAAAGAATCTTTTTAGATTTTTCAACTAAAATTTGAACCATCAATTTCTTTTTTGATCATTTCCCAACATTGAACTTCCCGATTTTAAAAACTGAACATAATTTATTTTATTATAGAGATTTTCGGTCACAAAAACCAACTTTTTAGTAGTATGGTTTTTTTTTTTTTTTTTTTTTTTACTCTTGATAAATGTAAAATCCAAATTAGCTGTTTGTGATTTCTACCTTTCTTCACGTTAATAGTGACCTTTAATAGTTATAAATAATATTTTTTCATTTTGCATATAATAATTTCTAATGAAGAATATGCTTTTAATTGAATTCATGAGGTTTTCTCATTTATGAAGTTACATATAATTTCATATTAGTTTACAAATATATGCAATTCTTGAAGCTTTTTTTGTGATAGCATTTGTTATAAAGATATTTGAATGAATGTTTTAATATATAGATGAATTGCTAGAATCAAAGTGTTATCTATTAGTTTTCTGGTGCGAAATGAATTTAATACTTTTTTAGGTAAGTACATTTAAAAAGTTTATTTTTGAAATTGTAATTTTTGGAACAAGTTCTAGCTATCCTGAACTTATTATCTACCTCTTTATTCAAGTTGAGGATTATTAATAACCAAAGCATTTCTTTTCGGAATATCTACTTTAGAATTTCGGAATAAATGCAAAAAAGAAAATATTTGCATTTTTAAAATTCGTCAGCATTTTAACATTACATGATGTAAATGACTGCAACATTCCAAATTATTCACTATGTTCCGGACTCCTTTATTTAAATTTAATTTTAAATGTAAAATACAGCATTTTCAGCCAATATGTAAAAGTCATGGAATAATTTTCAAGTTAGTAATTAAAATTAATTGCATTTTAATTTTCAATTAAAAAAATTAAGTAGTTTTCTATAGTTTAAGGTGAATTTCTTTATATTAATAGGAAAAAGAGTATGAATATTTTCTATTGTGTTTATCCTTATTTTATGAACGATAGTGGTTCAAAATCATGCTTTCCATTCATTTAAACTCAAGTTGAAAAGTATTTAATTGACAAATTAGATTAGATGCATCTGCAGACTTGGGTCTTAATTTTTTTAGTCTTGATTTCAGAGCTATTATAATTTAATATTTATTACAAAACAGGTTATTTTTAAAAATATCTTATTTTTACTTAACAGGATGATAAAATTACTTTGATAGTATAATGTCATGAGACATATTTTCTAAAAAATAAATAATTTGGACTTAGTATAATTATATAAAGGGGAAAAAAAAGCAAATAGTAATTTGTATAAAGATTAATTTGTCTTTTTTTCCCTATTTCATATAAATACTGGTCATCTTTTTCCCCCCGCTTTCATATGAATACTGGTCACCAAATTACTATTTAAAAATATATTTCTTGCAATTATCAGTATGAATATATTTTAGACTTGCAGGAAATTAACTTATGAAACCATATAAAAATGGGGCTTAAAAACATGTATGCATATAATATGGCAGTTCAGAGAAGTTAAGATGCTAGGACTTTTACTCATTAAGACATTAAAGATAGCCTTGCTATGCAAGGCGAGTGCTCTGTTGAATCGTTCAATAGTATACATATGGATAAAATATGTAATATAAACTACAGTTATAAATTGTCATAAACTTAATATTCATTACCCTAAACCCTTAATTTAATGGATCTGACATCAATAAAGTGCAGATTTAATGACCTAAATTTAACTTGCACAGCAAATATAGCTGGTCGAAAAAATTGATGCTTGAAACAGTTTTTACTAAGGATTGTGTTGTTTCTAATGTGGAATAAGCATTATATTTACATACTTCTGAACAAATATTAGTTTAATATCCTAGCTTAAATATTATTGGTAATACTATTCACAATATTACTCTTACTCTAGTCTTTTGCCCAAATTTATTCGATTAAATTGAGAATTTACAGAATTTATAGCCTTTTTTTACTTGTTTGCCATTGATCCAGAACAAGTGATATATGGTATACAGAGATGTCATATGATCTCCATTCAAAATAGCTAACTTTATTTCTAAATTTCTTGTATAGTTTCAAAACAAATTAATGAAACTAATTTTTGAAAAAAATACCAAAGAATCCTTAGTTTGAGATACTTCAGAATCAGTAGCGAAAGCAAATTATTTCCTATATGGTATAGTTAGTGTTTGCTAAAATTCTGAAGATTCATGCTTTTCTAGCAAGGAAGAAAGAAAATAGTTAAGTAATATATGAACAAGATACCATTTTATTAAACAAGAATGCTTAAATTTTTGTGTAAAAATTTAAAACAAATTGGTTTCTAAAAGTGAAATGTTTTCTACTTAATACTTCGTAAATTTTTTGATAAGTCTTAACAGTTTTAAGTCAAAATAAAATTTGCTATATTAGAAATTAAGGAAAAATAATGTAATATGTGTGAAATGAAAAGAAATTTTTCATACCAATTTGTATGTGAATAGAGGAAGAATTTAAGTTTTTTTATCAATAAAAAAACTTAAGATATATATATTTAAATGTTCTAATAAGATAATTGCAAGTTGATTTTTTCCACACTTTCACTGTATTTATTTTAATTTTTATGGGAATATATAAATATAATATAAAATTAAAATGAGCAGAGTGTGGCAAAGTACGCCAAATCCATTAATAATATGACCCTGTACTCAATGAAAATATCAATAATTCTTTTGTCCCATTTCCCTAACTGAGACTGTAGACATAAATGAGTTCAAAGTGGGGGAAACTTCCGTTGCTGCAGCAACAATTTATAAAAATAGTTTTTCGCCGCTGGCCTGTTGCCATCCTTTTCACCCAGTAGAGAAGATTCATTTTTTAAGCAAGCCGTGGGATGCTCATCAATTGCGTGATGAAAATTCCGTTGGCTAAACCATCTAGAAAGTTTATTCTAGTTTATTGAAATCGATTGTATTAATCGTGTTCCAAACAGTTTTAAAAATCGTTATATTTTAGAATGAGTAAAACGAAAGAGAATGAATGCAAACAACGGTTTAATTTTTTAATTTTTTTTCTTTTCTTATTAAGAGTTTTTTTCTTTCAAAACTACATGCCTTTGGCAGTCGGCTTATATACCTAAAACATCGACAATATGGACCAAAAATTATTAAAACTGGCTATATAGGCTGTGTTAAAAATTATATTTAAAGAGATAAATTATTTAGAGCGTACATATACAACGAAATAAAAGAGAGAGCGCGAGAAAAAAAAATTAGAAACAAAATTTTTATAACTTAGAATCAAAGAAAGCAAACTATCATTGTTACAAAAAACATGTCATTAAAAGAATTGATGCTTGAATTTCATTACTACCTTGAGAAGTATTCAAATTATATTTAAAATTAATTTGAAAAAAATGATGATATGATATGACACTTAAAGCGGTATCATTTATAAAAATGGTGGCATGAAAATTACTTTTGCGCGATAATCCATTAATTAATTAAAATACATTCATTTGATTTTTAAAAAAAATCCATTTAAGACAGCAACAACAAAAAAATTCAAATGCATATTTCCACCTTTCGGAGTATATATACAATTTAATTTAATATATTTTATTATAAATATGATAAAATATGATCAGATTATATTTAGTACTAGCCGCCTTTGGCGACCAGCAGGTTCGCCAGTATTACCGCTCGCTACAATTTTCAATTAAATATTTTAAGTAACTGGTCTCTTAAAGGATCCTCAAACAAAACATTTTTAATCTTCAAATTTTGATAGTCATACCAAACTTATACTGTTTAGATCGTTCCGTTCAATTTACTATATATATTTTGCTAATTGGTTGTCATTTCCGGTAAAGCTTCAACTTTAATTTAAAGTGGAAATGATAAAATTGCAATTAATATAAAGATATTTTTTAATAAAACCAAGCGTTTTATTTTATTTATCATCTTTATTGTTATTTATTTATTATTATTATTGAATATGAGTATTGTAAACAGAATCGCTCGGTATTTAAGTCTTATGTGAACTACAAAATATTTTTCATCATTTATGTAATATCTCAAACAATAATTCAACAAAAATTTCAGAGATTCAGCATAAAATTCAGTTTTTGGTTTTGCTTTCAAAAGGATTGAAATGAAATCAATAATAATATTTTGTTCCTGCCTATAAATATATTTCAAAAATTATGAAGTCTAAATTTAATGCAGTAAGGTATCATATTCTGAGAAATATTCTGGACACGCCAAATTTTAAATAAATGAATGAATGTTTCTATTTTCCACGGTCAACTAAGAGTTATTTATGAAGTTTTCAATATTAAAAATTTAGAAAAACTCAATATTTTCATAATCTTAGGCCAATTAATCTGATTGGCGCGCTGATTGGCGTATTTCCTTTGAACGATCGATGGAAAATCTAAAATTATCCTTTTTTTTATTGAATAGTGATATTCAAATTTTCATAAATCAGTCAGTTTAAGTGATTGGAAATTAACTCTTAAAAGTCAGTGATTTAGTTGATTGGAAATTAACTCTATGACCACCATAAAATCTGTGCTTTCTCTTGTGGTGTATGCATTCTCCTTAATATCCGCTAGAATAAAACATCACATACAAAAGTACTACATAGAACAAACACATCAAAAGTAAACATAACATTTCAATAGTTGCCAAAAACAAAAGAGAGAAAAATGCAATTAATAAGCAGACGATATTTAGAAAAGTACAGATATTTAGACTGGAAAATGAAATTATCTGAAATTAAGCACACGCGCAGACGATATTTACAAAAGTAAAAATATTCAAACTGAAAAGGAAAATATATGAGTTATTCCATCAATAAATGCCATAAGTTTATTTATATCTTCATTATTTTATGAGTCATTAAACATCAAAATGGGTCCGAGACTAAATAAACACCCTGTATAGAGCGTGTAAAAGATCATAAAATAATTTTTCTTGAATTTATTTTTTAGAAAAAATAATATTTCATATTTGTTTCATTTCCTACAAACACGTGCCGAAAATTATATTTTTGCAGATTTCATTTCCAAAAAGATTTAATTTATTTTTAATTGGAGCTTTAATCAATGTGATGGCAACACTTTGAAAAAAGCTAATTTTTCCCCATGAATGCGAAACGTGCTTAATTTTAATTTTAATTTTTTACGAAAAAAATTATTGAAAAACATAGTTAAAATATTTATTTAAAAATTCATTAAAAATAGAAATTTAATTTTAAGATTAAAACATTAGTATCATTTAAAAGATAAATTTTTGATCTTTAATTTCATGTAAAAATCTTTTTTGTGCGGTAATATTTTCGGAAGTTATAGCAGAAACACGTCAAAATTTCGCTAAATTTTTAAATAAATAAAATTCTAGTTAAAAATTTGAAAAAATAACCCCCAGGTGCACCTTCCCGGCCTCCAAGGTATACATGTGCCAAATTTGGTAGCTGTAGGTTGAATGGTCTGGCCTGTAGAGCG